>MU227495.1:253742-275287 GCA_018584345.1 Thuja plicata | reverse complement strand
GAATGTGGAGATCCAGAAGAGTTACCATGATAACATATGGAGTAATCTGATGTACCCCTCAAATATCTGAATACTCTCTTAACTGCATCCCAATGTACCCATCCAGGATTAGCCATAAACTGACTCAAGACTCCCACTACTTGGGCAATGTCTGGTCTAGTACAGACCATAGCATACATAAGACTACCAACTGCACTAGCATAAGGTACTCTACTCATGTCCTCCACCTCACTAGGAGATTTTGGACAATCATCTACAGATAACTTTGTTTCCACAGAAATAGGAACACATAGTGGTCTACAATCCGCTATGCTGAACCTGTCCAACACAGACTTCACATACTTACTCTGACTCAACCAAAGTTTTCTGTTAGACCTGTCTCTACTGATTTCCATACCCAAGATGTACCTTGCTGCCCCAAGATCTTTAATCTCAAACTGTGCTGACAACTGAGATTTAAAATCAGAAATCATACCCTTACCCTTCCCAAACAACAACATATCATCAACATATAATGCAACATGTTGACGGGGTTTTGCTGACTGGGTCCGCCAATAGTCATAAGTTGTCACCGGGTTCCGGGGAAACTAGCCAACTCCACCTGCAAAGGTTTTCCGGGGAAAATAAATTCTCTAGGCCTTCAAGCACCTGGGTGTCGGGTCACGACGGTGTAGGGTTCGGTTGGGAGAAGTGACTATTTATGAGGGGGATAGCTCGTTTCTTCAACTCGTTACCTCCGGAGATTCAATATAGTAAGGTTCTCCCTAGCGTTCTATACTTAGCAAATAAAGTGAAAAAGATCCTACAGGGTTAGAAATGTTTCATCTAACTATAGTCATGCTGAAATGTCTGGAACATCAATAATACTCTGATAGACTACACTAAATACCGAAGAAATACATAACCATCAACTAGCATTTTATCAGTAGCAGGAGCAAAGAGGTCGTTAATCTACTTTAACATACCAGAGTAGAAGACATAAAGAACATCCAAACATGAAATACCATTAACCCAGAAGCAGGAATGCCAACAATGTCATTGCCAAGAATTCTTCCTTCTTTATTAATGTTCCTTCCAGCAAGCACTGGTGCGCGATACAATGGTGGCTCCAGGGGAGCATCTAACTATTGAGAACAGAACAATGGAACATTGAGCTCTGCAACTAAAATGAGAAATTCCTTTGCTACTATCATGGACAACAAAATCATCAATTTTGTCGGCCCTTGGAAACGGGTCAGTCTGCCTATTTATCTAACTCTTCTAACCCTAACCGTATTTTACATTATGTTTCAATAAAATACAATATTTGGGGGCTGGTACTACTTGTGCCACCCTATAAAAGACCTTGAGATGGAATAGGTCTGTCATGTCAGAAGAATAAGATAAGAATATACAGCGAAAGAATCAGCCTCGAGAAGAGAGCCAGAAAGGAGAAAGAAGAGAGTAGGTCCCCTGGGGATCGAGGCTACATGCCTCATAAATGGGAAATGCGGCGCCCTATCTCCAATGTGCCAGGTGTACCCCTGAGCGGCGCCTCAAGAAGACCACCCTGTCAGAAACCAACCACCGAGTCGACACCTCCTTGATGTGGCCAACCACCTTCTGACAGTCTTTAACCGCTTCTAAAAGTGACCGGTCGACCTCGGGGACCGGGACACAGATTACTTTAAAGAATACAAAATTTAGGATCCAGGATCTGGGAAATTTTGTCCCAAAAATAATAATGAATACCCAACACTTGAATTCTCCCCGGCCTCTGGAGAAAGCTCAAGGTTTCTTGTTGTCGTTGAAGGCTTGGAGGAGGCGAGAAATGCCATCTTCCTCTATGTCTTTCAGGCTGGCCCTTCTGTGCTTGGCCATTTCAACTTGTTCCCCCAGGTCTGGAACATTTTCTTTGTATTTGTCTGCCACCCTCGCCGCGTCATGACCACTAAGTATCATGCGGGTTAATCTTGCAATTTGGGCCCCATCCATCCCCTCTGGAGATTGATACTAGGATTTCATTATTTCATCAAAACTCCCCAAAACTGAATCTTCGGGGGTACATGTATCTGTGCTAAGGGGATCAGCCCCGGAAGTCTTTATCACGAAAGACTTATATAAGTTGGAAGAATACTTCACCTTATTTACCTTATCTTGTAAAGACCCTACCAGTTGCTTGGTTACCTCCAATGTGAGGTCAAGCCTGGAGTGCTAGGTTCTTAAAAAATCAAATGATTCATCACCCAAAATTCTGGATTCAGAAACCATATCTTCTCCCAAGGTAAGGAGCTCTTCAAGCTCTACCTTCCACGCTTGGTAATTCTCGGTGTCACCCTCCCACAACTCAATAAGGGTTTCCGCCTGGTGGATAACTTGTCGGGCCATGTATAGATCTGGGAGGGTGGACACCAGGAAATGTTGGGTGTTTCCTATTTGCAGGGTGACCCATTCATCCACTGCCTGCGCTTTCTTTTTCATTATTTGCAGGGAGTCTATGTCACTCTGCGATAATTCTTCTGAGGTTGAGGCCTCCGGAGGAGTGGTGTTGATTGGTCGAGCCAGCTCAGTAAGCAATCCCATAAGGTTTGCATTCTTTTCCTTTTCATCCTTGAGCCTCTGGGCTTCCTTTTCATATCGGGCCTCCACTGCCCTTGTTGCCTCCTTCAGCAAATCTACCTCACCCTGCTTTCCCCTTTTTCCTAGGGATACATCTGCAACATTGTAGTCTGCGGGATCTGCGGTTGCTTCATCGGCGTCTGGGGGAGGTGTCGCCACAACGGCAACTATTTCTCCACCCGACCCAGTTTGGAGAGTATGAACTGTCTGGGCTTTCTTGGCCTTCGGTGGGGCCTGGGCTTGGGCCATCATCTCTGCTAAGGAGAGAGGAATCACAGGAATGGATTGAGCCTTTCTTTTTCAGCTTTCTATCAACCATTGAGGTGGTAGGGGTGGCCTTCCTGCCAGAGTTTGTTCTCCTGATTCTTCCCCAGTGTCCTGTGGCTGTTGCTCCTTAGCAACGTGGACCTCATCGGTCTCTCTCCCTGCCTCAACTTCTTCTACAGCGACGTTCTCTTCAATCCCCATCTCCTCGGCCTTGTCCTGAATGTCTATCACTGGGTCTAGACCCTGGTAGGCTTCTTCAGGGATTTCTTCTTCAAGCTGCTCTTCTTGTTCTTCTGCTGGGGCCTCTTCTTCTGTCGGCACCTCTTTCGGCAGTGGGGGAGGTATTGGGCCAAGATTTAGAGTTTGGGCCGCTGTGATCACCTGCCTGAAGATCGCTCTCGGGAGTGGCCCTTGGAATGTGGCGGCTGGGGTTATGGTTATTCCCAGAGGTCCAGTTCCCCTAGCAGATGCCATTTGTTCACTTGGTTTTTGTTGGTCCACTCCCGGACCTTGCATTGCTTGAGCCCCAGAGATAATCTCTGGCTCTGGCTCCTTTTCTTTTGCCTGCTGCTCCTGTTCCTGTGCAGGCTCTTGTTCCACGTCTTCTTTCTCAGCGACCTCTTGTTCTTTCCTCGGGACTTCTACCTCTACTTGTGTATCATCCCCCTGTAAGTTTCCAAACTCATCGGCCACAAATACATCAAATTCTTCTTCTAGAGGGGAACTGGCCGGGTCCTCTACGGGCTCTGTTTCTTTCTCCGGTTCCGGGGAACTGGAAGAAAGGATCTCAACTTGTTGGGGTTGGGACGTACCCAACCCTAGCTCTACCTTAGGCTTCTTATTAAGCCTCTTCCTTCTGCGGGTAACCAAAGGCGGCCCCGCATCGGCTATTGCTGCCGCTTCCATGGGATCCACCCCCGTTGCCTTCACCATTAGGGCTGGCAACGACGGGGAGGAAGAGGGATGAATTGGTCTGGCCATGAGCGGGGGAGTGGCTAGCCTCATTATTAACTGCTCCCTCATTTGCTGGGAGGCTGCCACCAATTGCTTGATCTTCTCCTATATAGGGACTTCTTGCACCGAAGGGGTCATGTCTATCCCTTTTCCCTTATCTGGGCCTTGTGAAGAAGTCCCGGCCCCCGGGGTCAATTTGGGTCCCGGCTGTGGTGTTAACTTTTGCGCCGGTCAGGAAGCTTGGCGAATGCTCCCGAGGCACACCTTCTTGAAGTAGGCATGGCTTCTCTCGACCACCTCTTGAGTGAAGTCTTCAATTATGGGCCCCTCCTGGGCAGCCCAATTTATTGGTGGAAGGGCCTTCTTGTCGACCCCCTTGGCCTTGTACTGGGGGTTGATAGTGGGGGCGGTGTCTGAGAAATCCTCCGGGAACCTCTGGAGTTTCAATAGTTGCATCATTCCGGCCGTCATCCTGACATAGTGCCGGCTTCGCACCTCCACATCATCTTGGCAATCTGCCCAAAAGTCCTCCATATGTATACAATGGGGCTCTGAAGCCCGAGGCATTGCCGTGGCAATTTTGCCATGCGGATCAAAATTTTTCCGTGCTAGATAAAATTCTTGTAAGTTATAACTTTTTAGTTCATTATCCACCTCCTTTGCGGTGGCCAGACTGCATGTGTAGTTCCCATAGGTGATTGGAAATAGGATGTTTAGGATCTTCTTGAGGGAAAAGAATGCATGCACCTCCATCAGCTGTCTGCAGTATTCCAACAGCACGATCTTGTCCCCACAGTGCTTGGGCAACAAGTAGGGTTTCTTGGAGAATCTGGTGACCCTAATATATGTGTGCTATTGGAATTGAATGTAGTAGTGTCCATAACTACTGACTAACTTCATCACCTCAGTAGATAGGCGGTATCCAGCGTCCTAGGTGGGGGTAAGCAGATGGTAATAAATGAACAAGTCATTTACCCGGTAGAAATTGGGGAAGCTTGCCTCCCATTGAATTTGTGGGAAATGGTCCCACGGTGTCTTTTATTCTGGGCCAACCCTGAGTATGCCATCAGTAAGTAGGCTATGGGCGTGGGGCCTCTATTGTGTTAGGGCCCAGAAAACATAAGAAGACATAAAGAACTTCTTCTTCCTATCCAGCTATAGGAACTGGGAGTCGACGTGATTAGAGATTATTGTCGCCCAGTCAAAGAATTCTCCCTTAGTGGCGATGCCAAGGAGGAAATAGTACATCCATTTGGCAAACTCCTAGGTGGAGGGTTGCCCAAATACCTGGGCTAATGCTATTATCCCCATCTGGATGCTCTCCTTGAATTCAGAGTGGGGGATTTCTATCTTCATTCTCTTTGGGTCCCTCTTTGGGGCCTTGAGCCAATGGGTATTCATGTATACCCGGGCGGTGTCTTCCAACTATGTAAATTAAGCCAAGGCATCAGTCCGTGTAACCACTGTGGCTCTGTCGAATTGTGGGATTCCCAGTCCCGCTTGAAATGTGTCTGGGTCGAGGGATACCAGAGGAGTGGGGTATCCCGTGGGTTCTGTGGCCGTGAGCATAACGGCCCGGATGAAAGAGTTGTAGTTGGCAGCCAATGTTAAGATAAGCTTTGGAGACTGCACGGAGCATGGGAAGCAAGCTGCCCGGAGGATCCCAGAGCCTCCGATGTTGATTGCCAATTGATCTCCAGCTTGTCGCTGGATGTGCATTACTTTTAACAAGGCTTGCATTTTTGCCCACATTCCGACGCTGGTGTCGGTTATAAGCTTAACTTTGGACTCAATCTTTGAGCCCATGATGATGTTGTTCTGCACGAACTTCATGGTTAGAGGCAGTTTCTCCAGGGCCCTTTCCATCTTAGATTTTACGGCTGCCCTGGTGGTTGTTGAGGGAAGTTCTGGACTTCCGGGCGGGGAGGATGTGGATGCTTCAGACATGATTAATAGATGAACTTCGGGAATCTGCAAGGCAAAGCGACCGTCAGAATATGTTTTTATTAAAATAATTACCCTGGGGTCCGGAGATCTTACCACCGTGATGTTTGCCTTCCTGAAAAGTTAGTTTCATACAAAGATAACCGAAAAGCAAAACACATCGTAGACTTTTAAGATTTTCATTAAATATCTGGGTCCGAGGATTTTGCCACACTGGGTGAAGACACAGGATGGATGATGGTAGGAGACCTGAAGCCCAGAGAAATGACCATAAGCGAGAATATGTAAAAAGCCAAGTCACCATGCCCACGTGGGCGCCACGTGCGTAGGTATTAAATGGAAGTTATGGCGATGACGGCGGAGCCGACTGTCTGAACGCGCGAAAAGTGGAAGCCACTTAGCTGGCATTGATTGTGTGCATGGGACATAAATAAGGTTCTGATAGACTTCATGGAGGAGAGAGAAAACTGCCTGTTTGAAACCAGCCGAGAGCCGAACTTCAAACAGGTGGTTTTCTTCCCCGAAGCGAGTTCGCGGGTGAAAAACCAGAAACACAGGCGACTTGACCAGCTCGTTGAGCCACCTGGAATGATATACATGGAGCTGAGGGATATATATAGACTATATACAGCTATACACACATATATACATAAGAATATAAACATATATACATAGATACAACATGAAGCGACGTCCATAGGAAAAACCAGACAAGACAAAATAACTATCTACAGCTATCTACACACTCTACAAACAGACCACCTCTACGCAGAGGGCAGACAACCGTCTGGCAGAGAGCTGACCCACCAACGGGTGGAAAAAACCAGAAAACAACAAAACCAGATGAAACAAAAAAAATGGAGCAAAACAAACAAAACAAAACAAAAGAGAGGAAAAACAGAGAGGCGAAAGAGAAAGACCAACCTGAGAACGCGAAAGGCGGAGGAAAGAGAAGGGTTACCATGAGAGCTCTCTGCAACAGCTCGAGTTATCAATTGGTCAGAGTCACCACCACGAAGCACTTGCACTTTCTTGAAAGTGATTGGAAATAATGAGTGTTGATTATCATAAACTCTCTGCAAATGCTTTGTTAATCACTCTGGAATCGCTTTGTTAATCGCTCTAAGTGCTTGGAAGTTTGATCACGGTAAATGTGAAAGTGACAGATAAGTTCTATTTATACCTGCGGTAAAAGACAACCTTCCTCCTCCCTCAACAATCTTCGGACAAGCAAACCTCCAGACTCAGGGCCTGAGGATTCCCCATGATGATGTTCCTTAAGAACATCATGGCAAAGAATCCCGGAGTCTGAAATCCAGTTTCCAACGAAAGACAACCTCCGGGACCAGAGTCTCGGAGACGGAAAACAAACAAACAAAACACCACACCGGGGAAGGAAACCCCAGATAAAGGAAGCAAAAAGAAGGGAAAGAAAGACAAGGCAAAGCCGCAAGCAAAAACAAAAAAAAAAGGGGGACCCAACATTTTGCACACAAAATGTAGGGAAGGGAATGTAGGGCATTAAAAATGGCGACTATCTAGGACAAATGCCTTAGTGCATTTGAGAACTATAGAATCTCTAGTTAGCAGAACTGGAACCAGCCACTTTCCAAAGTGCCTGAAGGGAAAAGGACAACATATCTAAGAGAATCTGACCACACAGGAATTAGTCCGGAGTCCTTCATCAGTGGTGTGATGTGTGCTTTGGAAGGAAATCAAGCCGATGACCTCTGGGGGGAAAGAGAAGAGGCACTAATCACATCGAACCAGTCATCAATTTGCTCATTTCCCCTAGAGACTGGAGTTCCATCCCACTTCCTCTTTGGTTATTTTGTTTATTTTAGGGTGGGGGAAGGCAGTACTTCTTTCACCATTAAGCTTAAGCTTAGCTAATTTTAATGGCGGTACTTCTTTCACCTGTCCACCTATATTTAGATTGTTCAAAGAGGGGATAAAACTCTAGACCCGGAAAGAATCTCTTAAAGTTTCAGACCTGGGTCAACCAATTAGTACAACCGATCTATCCTCGGTATGTCCGATTACTTGTTCCTTATATTACTACTGTACACTGATTGCCAGATTCCTGGAGAGAACACCCAATGGAGACTTCCTCAAAATGTGCCATATCCTGTGAAACAACCCTGGAGACCAGGCCGGCTCCACAGTGCTAAAGACAGATTCTAAAGTTCGCCATGCCGTAGACATTTTATCAGAAGCCAAAGTTATACGAAGCATTCCCATTCCTACAAGACGAAACAAAACACTGGGACCAAAAGAAGACCAAAAATGAAAACAAAGACGGCAAAAGAGGACTATCCCGGAGGACAGTCGACACGGCTATTTACAAGGCAGGGTACCTCGCACGAGGCACCCGAAGGGAATATTTACAAGCGGGAGACTTTACATATAATACAAATTTGGGCAAACTTACCCTACTCAAAGTAGTGTTTAAGAAATTGTCCATTAACGGGCAATCTGACAGGTTCTCCAGTCAGTGTGTTGAGGCGGTAAGTATTTGTCGCGCAGATTTCTGAGATCAAATATGGTCCGAGCTAGAGCCGTTGGAATTTGGTATGCTTTCCTTTCTTCTCCTGGGCCTTGTCCCACAATAGGACCAGATCCGAGAAATGAAAAGCTTTATATTGGGCTCTTGTATCAAACCACCATTTTACCACTGCTTGATGACACACGAAGTGTTCAAGAGCTGCATCTCGCTATTCTTCCATCCGCACCAGATTTAAAAGCCGAACCTCCACAATGTTGTCCCTGTTGCTAAATTCCTACATAAACTATAACACTGGGATCTATAAATTGACTGGGAATATAGGGTTCTGATCATAAACCAGATGGAATGGGGACGTTCCCAAGGTGGCCTTGATGCGAATGCGATCCATCCAGAGGGAAAATTTCAACTTTTGATGCCAATCCCAGGGATTTTGTTCTAACAGGTGTTTGATCACTTCAAGTAGATTTTTGTTTGTTGATTTAGCAACGCCATTTCCCTGGGGATAATAGTTGCTGGAGAACTTCAAAGTGATCTTCTGATTGTAGGTCCATTTGAGTAACTGTGCTGAAGAAAATGCCAGAACATTGTCACATACCAGAGCAAAGGGCATCCCAAACCGTGTGACGATGTTTTCTTCTAGGAATTTGATAACTACGTCTGCCGTGTTGTTTTTGCAAGGTATAGCTTCAGTCCACTGAGTGTAGTAATCAGTAGCAGTTAGAATGTATCGGTGGTTGGAGGACGAGATGGGGTTGATTTTCCTGATAAAATTGAATGCCCATTGGGCAAATGGTCTAGCCTCATAGACTGGTTGTAAAGGCATAGCTGGGTTACGCTCACGATGCACTGCGGTTTGGCAAGTATGGAATTTCCTAACGTGAGTGTAAACGTCCTTGAATATACAGGGCCAATAGTATCCAACCCAAAGGATCTGATGAGTAGTGGCGTCCACTGAACTATTCCCAGTCCCTAACTATCCATGGAATTCATCGATTATTCTTACAGCTTGGTCTCTGTCGATGCACTGGAGGTACACTCCCTTGTAGTTTCTACGATACAGCGTGGAGTTTTTGATCATGAAGTGAGCGCTCCTCATCCATAGGGCATAGCATTTGTGGGGAGGTAACCCCTCTGGGCATTTAATGTTTAGTAACAGGTACACCAGGTCGGTATACCACGGGTCTTAGGTGATGGACTCCACTGTGTAAGTTTGGCATTCTATGCGGGGAGTCTCTTCTGCCATCGCCCGACTTAGTCCCTGGCCCCAGACTATCTTCATGGGCTGCATTTCTAAGTCATACTCTTGGAGGATGGCCATCCATTTCCCTCATATTTCACCCAATTCACTCTGCATCATCAGAGATTTGACGGCCTGGTCTGAAATGATAGCATGTACTTTGCTCTGGAGAATATAATGCCAAAATTTCTTCATGGCGCGAACTAGAGCAAAGGCCTATTTTTCTAGTGATGAATATCGGACCTCAGTGTTCTTGAAAGGGGAGCTCATGAAAGCTATTGGTCGCTCTTCCCCTTCAACCTTTTGGGTTAACACTGCTGTGGTAGAATGTAGCGAAGCAAAAGAGTAAATGTAAAACAGAAGGGAATAGTCCAGACTGGCTAGGACAGGTGCTTCTGTGATTGTCTGTTTGATTTGGGCGAACACCCGTTTTACTTCAGTGCTCCACTCAATCTTGGTATCCTTCTTCATCATCTCATTGAGTGGTTTGACTATTTCTACGAATCCCATAATGAACCGCCAGATGAAGTTGATCTTTCTGAAGAAGGATCGCATCTCTTTCTTACTGCCAGGCATCTGTAAGTTTAGCAATGCTTTGACTCTATCAGGGTCTATGGATATACCCTTCTCAGAGACGATATGCCCAAGCAACTTCCCCTTGGTGACCCTGAATATGCACTTCTTGGGGTTGAGGGATATCCCATACCAGCGACATCTCTCGCAGATCTGAGCGAGGTGGGCAGGATGATCATGCCTGTCCTGGGAAAAGATGGTCAAATCATCCATATAGATGATTATGCACCGATTTATGAGGCCCTCGAACGCAATGTCCATAGCCTTTTGAAATGTAGCCCCTGCATTGATCAGACCGAAGGGCATTCTTCTGTATGCAAACGTTCCCCACTTGGTGGTAAACGCTATTTTCTCTCTATCCTCATACTTGACCATGACCTAGTTATATCCTGAAAATCCATCCAAGAAGGACATCATGTGAGATCCATTTACTATCTGCAACACTTCGTCCAACGAAGGGAGAGGGTGATTATCTTTATTAGATGCCTTGTTCAAGTTTCAGAAATCCACGCAAAGGCGGATCTCACTATTTTTCTTCCTTACAGGGACCAGGTTGGCAACCCACGTAGTGTGCCAGATTAGGAAGATTATCTGGGCTGACAGTAGTTTTTCTACCTCTTGACGAATCAGAGGTTCTATCAGGGGGTTGACCGGTCTTTGCTTCTGATGAAAGGGCTTAGCATCAGGTTTTAGGGGAATAGTATGGGTCATGATGGATGTATCATATGTTTTCAAGTCTTCATAACCCTAGGCAATTACATCAATGTAATCTCAGAGAACTGTGAGAATCTTTTCCTTTTCCTCAGGGGAGTAGGAGGTACCAATGTGAATGATCTTCTCTTCACTGGGCTGGCCGATGTTAATCTTTTCAAAATTTCCTCCCTCAAAGGAGGATGACACCTTCTCATGGGCCTGAGGGTCCAAATTGAAGATTCTTTCTAGTGCAACCATCCCCTTTGGGATGGTGTTAGTGGGAAAGTCCATGATTCCATTGTCTTTGTCAGCCTGCCCAGTATCATCATGGTCTCGTTCCTCCACTATCTGATCTTCAAAAACACCAACATTTGCCATGAAGGCCAGGATATGTTGATCATCCTCAAAAACCTGAAAGTGGGTGACATTATCTAGAATGGACGGGGTGGGGACCATCTCAACTGAAAATATCTGGAGTCGCGAGCCGGCCATTGGCTCCAGTGTGCTGGCAGAAACGGTGAGGGCATCCAGGACATAGTTCCGTCACCGGGGAATGAGGTCAATGCCGAAGGCATCGAAATCCTCAATAAGGCTCCAGGCTCGGTTGCGATATGTGGCCAGCCTTTTGT
Source organism: Thuja plicata (assembly GCA_018584345.1). NCBI lineage: Eukaryota > Viridiplantae > Streptophyta > Pinopsida > Cupressales > Cupressaceae > Thuja > Thuja plicata. The sequence continues at coordinate 263,886 of MU227495.1, read as the reverse complement.
CATGACATGTGTATTGACTCTGGACTTGTTTAACAATCAACTTTGAATCACCCAGAGCCCGAAGGCGGGTGATACCTTTCCTTAACGCAAATAAGAGTCCAAGGACCAGAGCCTCGTACTCTGTAACATTGTTTGTATAGTTAAACTACAGCCTGTAGGATGCGAGGAAGGAATTCCCTCATGGGTTGATTAAATCTACCCCATCCCTACAGCCTTGCTTGGATCAGGACCCATCAAACTTAAGGGTCCATAAGTCATTGTTCGTAATCTGGGGCGGCAGGGTAGTTTTTGGATTCTTTCTGGGAGACTTAGTGGGTATCTCCCGGACTACCGGTGTGACAATGGATTTTACCCCTAGAGGTGTTTGGGTTTGGGATTCCTGGGGAGATGGCACCAAAGGCGCGCATCCTGTGGGAATACTGGGTCCCGGGGAATCAGTTGCATATTGTTCATTCCGGAAGGTATCAAGGTGTCGATTAGCGATCAAAAGACATGGTTCACACTCAAGTTCTGAATGTTTCTGGTAGTGTACCCGGCACCAAATGCCGGTCAGGAGTGTGGCAAGGGTTTCTGTGGCACCTTGAGAGTTGACTTCAACTCTCATCTTCTCTTCGAGGTCTTGGGCTCCCTGTAGCACGACGGGATCTTCTCCGGGGACAAAATCAAATGTTAAAATTTCAAAAGGTTTGTACACCCCCAGGGAAGTCTCAGAGAAATAGACCTCATTGACCCTCCCAACTTCAGTAAGGGCCTGCTTCATCTGGGGTTCACTTTCAACCCAGATCTTGTTGGGCTCTCCTTCCCATGGAAGCCACAAGTGGGTGAAGTCGGTCAAAAAGTATCCATTCAAGGACTTAGACCAATTCTGACTTAATAACATCCCGTAAGTTTCTGGGATGTCCACCACTTGGATGTCAATGATACTGGCTATCCTAGGGTCCTAGATAAGATGTATCTAGATGTTCTTCAATTCCCCCACCATTTTCACACCAGTCTTATCCAACTGGATTACTGCACCATTAGATGGGGTGGGGTGGAATCCGAGCTTCTGACAAATGGATAGGGGCATGATATTACCCGAAGCTCTGGAGTCTACTAGGCAATTGTGTACATTTTTTCCATGGATATTTAGGCCTAGTAGGAAGGGAGGATCCTCATTGTTCCCCTAGAAGACAGCCACATTAGCACCTTCAAACGAGACAGCCTTGGGCGGGCAGCTGACGGCTTCCAAGTTCCCTAAGAGCTTCAGAAGAGACTTCTTCTGCTCGGGACAGTTCAACAAAACCTCCATCAAGGTCATGGAGGTAGTAGTATGTTCTAACGCCTTTGTAATGTCAAATCTTCCTCCCGAGAATGTGTGATTTTCCTCAGTGAGGTCCCTCGCTTGGTTAGGGTTAGGACCTTTTGGAGGAGCGGGTCGGTCATTTGCGTTATTTCGGGGAGGAGGAGTATCTTTGATCGGGGGTACAGGCGTGTAAGCTGGTCCTTTACCAGCTTGGCTCTGGGTATTGTATGGAGTTCACGGGTTAGTAAAGGCATTGGCCTCAAAGGGCAGGATAGATTCATCAAAGAATCCCTATAGTTTGGATTCTTCTTCATCTTCTCTGGAAGTCCCGAAGAAGATGGTATCACAGGTGAAGGCACTGTGGGTTGTTTCTTGGATAGGAGGCTCTGGAGGGGCGGTAGTGTCATGCGACTGCTGCCTGTCTAGGTGGGAGATCATGATGAACTTCTCTAAAGTGGTACAATTCACTTCATTGTAGGAACTCATATCGTGCAATCTACACCAGTTAGTCATGGGCTGGAAGTCTGCGACTGGCATAAAATGTGATGGTCCAGCACCATTTTGGTTGGAGTTTTGGTTCAGAGGTGGGCCTCCGGTGTTCATGTTATTACTCCATTACTATTGGTTGGGCCTAGACCCATTGTTGAAGTTTCTTCCTCCGGCATTGTTGTTTTGTTGGCCGGAGAAAATATTTCCTCTTTGGGAATTTGGATTCTGGGGTGCGTAGGACCCCGCCTTCAGTTGGCCTATGTCCATGGTTAAGGTGGATAAAATTCGCCAGAGGGACTCAACCTCGGCAGTCAACTGAGTGTTTGTGTCACAATGTGACGACTGTTGTTGTTGTTGGCTTCCTAGGAAGGCAGCAGGATTAGCCGGAGTCGAGGGCGGCAATCCTCCAGCCATGGATGACTGAAAGAAGGGCACTCCAGATGGTTGTGTCTGAGTCTATTGTGTCTGTTGTGGTTGATTCCAGGGGAAGACTTCCAGACCCGGTGTCATCTGGGTCTGGGCTGGATAAATGTACCACGCCTGCTGGTCTATCAGGGGTGGTAGAGGATTCATCACCATCGAGGGGGCACCCATTGCCAGATTAGGGTTGTATCCCCCGGCATATGCAGTTCCGCTGGGGATTATGTTGAAAGGCGTGCTCTGCCCAATCCCACCCAGGGATTTGTTGAGACCACGGGACAGCTCTAGAGCTAGGTTATAGACTTTTTCCAAAGTGTCTCAATCACCCACGGCGGTGGTTATCCAAAGGAGAGTGGCAATAAAAGGGTCCATCGCGTTAAGATAGGTCTATATGGTTACTTCTAGGGATGGAATAAAAGGGCCCGTGCACCACTTCAGGGCGCACTAGAACCTATGGTTAAATGTTGCAAGAGGTTCATTGGGTTCCTTTCTCATAGAGATGAACTGGTTGTGGGACCAGGCTGGGTCCACATGTACGCGAAAGGCAGCCAGAAAGGCATCCTCCATATCCTGCCAAGTGTTGATGGAGTTGGCAGGCAAGTTAAGGTACCAGTTCAACTCACTTTTCCCTAGAGACAAGGGGAACATACGAGTCACAACATCTTCATGTTGGATCCGGTGTCGATTCATGGCATCTTTGTATGCCTGCAAGTGTTCTTCTGTGGTTCGTGAGCCTAGGTGTTCATATTGTGGGAAAATCTTCTCCGGGTGAGAGGGTAAGTTGTTGATTGCGCCCGAAAAAGTTACCATTGGGGACCCGGTGTTTCTGAAATAAGCAGCCATTGGGGGAACTATATGTTGGGTAGTTTGGGTACTGGTTCCCGGGATTGCCTGAGAAGCTTGGGTATTCTAAGGTATGCTAGATCCCCAGACAATAGTGGCTGGTATGATTTTCGAGGTCCATTTCTTTCGAGCGGGAGGCTCGAGTTTGACAAATCTTTCGGGATTAGGGGCAGACCTAAGGATTCTTTCAAATTTCGCTGGGGAGAAAGATCCAATCCTACTGAAGGCTTGTCTCCTAAAACTATAACTCGGGGAACCCTCAGAAGGTGTAAAATTGGAATCTTGGGAGGGGGATGAGTTCATGCCCTCTTTCTAGCACCAGTTTCTGTTGACGGGTTTTTGCTGACCGGGTCCTCCAACAGTCATAAGTTGTCACCGGGTTCCGGGGAAATCGGCCAACTCCGCCTGCAAAGGTTGTCCGGGGAAAATAAATTCTCTGGGCCTTCAAGCACCTGGTTGTCAGGTCACGACGGTGTGGGGCTCGGTTGGGAGAAGTGACTATTTTCGAGGGGGGTAGCTGGTTTCTTCAACTCGTTACCTCCAGAGATTCAATATAGTAAGGTTCTCCCTAGCGTTCTATACTTAGCAAATAAAGTGAAAAAGATCCTGCAAGGTTAGAAATGTTTCATCTAACTACAGTCATGCTAAAATGTCTAGAACATCAATAATACTCTGATAGACTACACTAAATACTGAAGAAATACATAACCATCAGCTAGCATTTTATCAGTAGCGGGAGAAAAGAGGTCGTTAATCTACTTTAACATACCAGAGTAGAAGACATAAAGAACATCAAAACATGAAATACCATTAACCCAGAAGCAGGAATGCCAACAACGTCATTTCCAAGAATTCTTCCTTCCTTATTAATGTTCCTTCTAGCAAGCACTGGTGCGTGATACAATGGTGGCTCCAGGGGAGCATCTAACTATTGAGAACAGAACAATGGAGCATTGAGCTCTGCAACTAAAATGAGAAATTCCTTTTCTATTATCATGGACAACAAAATCATCAATTTCGTCGACCCTTGGAAATGGGCCGGTCTACCTATTTATCTAACTCTTCTAACCCTAACCCTATTTTACATTATGTTTCAATAAAATACAATATTTGGGGGCCGGTACTACCTGCGCCACCCTACAAAAGACCTTGAGACAGAATAGGTCTGCCATGTCAGAAGAATAAGATAATAATATACAGCGGAAGAATCGACCTCAAGAAGAGAGCCAAAAAGGAGAAAGAAGAGAGTAGGTCCCCCAGGGATCGAGGCTACATGCCTCATAAATGGGAAATGTGGTGCCCTATCTCCAATGTGCCAGGTGTACCCCTGAGCGGTGCCTCAAGAAGACCACCCTGTCAGAAACCAACCACCGAGTCGATGCCTCCTTGATGTGGCCAACCACCTTATGACAGTCTTTAACCACTTCTGAAAGTGACCGGTTGGCCTCAGGGACCGGGACACAGATCACTTTAAAGAATACAAAATTTAGGATCTGGGATTCCGGGATCTGGGAACTTTCGTCCCAAAAGAATAATGAATACCCAGCACTTGAATTCTCCCCGGCCTCCGGAGAAAGCTCAAGGTTGCTTATTATCATTGAAGGCTTGGAGGAGGCAGGAAATTCCATCTTCATCTATGTCTTTCAGGCTGGCCCTTCTGTTCTTGGCCATTTCAACTTGTTCCCCTAGGTCTGGAACATTTTCTTTGTATTCGTCTGCCACCCTCGCCGCGTCATGACCACTAAGTATCATGCGGGTTAATCTTACCATCTGGGCCCCATCCATCCCCTTCGGAGATTGATACCAGGATTTCATTATTTCATCAAAACTCTCCAAAATTGAATCTTCGGGGGTACATGTATCTGTGCTAAGGGGATCAGCCCCGAAAGTCTTTATCATGAAAGACTTATATAAGTTGGAAGAATACTTCACCTTATTTACCTTATCTTGTAAAGACCCTACCAGTTGCTTGGTTACCTCCAATGTGAGGTCAAGCCTAGAGTGCTGGGTTCTTACAAAATCAAATGATTCATCACCCAAAATTCTGGATTCAAAAACCATACCTTCTCCCAAGGTAAGGAGCTCTTCGAGCTCTACCTTCCACGCTTGGTAATTCTCGGCGTCACCCTCCCACAACTCAATAAGGGTTTCCACCTGGTGGATAACTTGTCAGGCCGTGTATAGATTTGGAAGGGTGGACACTAGGAAACGCTGGGTGTTTCCTATTTGCAGGGTGACCCATTCGTCCACTGCCTAGGCTTTCTTTTTCATTATTTGTAGGGAGTCTATGTCACTCTGCGGTAATTCTTCTAAGGTGGAGGCCTCCAGAGGAGCAGTATTGATTGGTCGAGCCAGCTTAGTAAGCAACCCCATAAGGTTTGCATTCTTTTCATTTTCAGTCTTGAGACTCTGGGCTTCCTTTTCATATCGGGCCTCCACTGCCCTTGCTGCCTCCTTCAACAAATCTACCTCACCCTGCTTTCCCTTTTTGCCTAGGGATACCTCTGCAACATTGTAGTCTGCAGGATCCATGGTTGCTTCATCAGCGTCTGGGGGAGGTGTCACCACAATGACAACTATTTCTCCGCCCGGCCCAGTTCGGAGAGTATGAACTGTCTGGGCTTTCTTGGCCTTCGGTGGGGCCTGGGCTTGGGCCATCATCTCTGCTAAGGAGAGAGGAATCACAGGAACGGATTGAGCCTTTCTTTTTCAGCTTTCTATCAGCCATTGAGGTGGTAGGGGTGGCCTTCCTGCCAGAGTTTGTTCTCCTGATTCTTCCCCAGTGTCCTGTGGCTATTTCTCCTTAGCAACGTGGACCTCATCAGTCTCTCTCCCTGCCTCAACTTCTTCTGCAACAATGTTCTCTGCAATCCCCATCTCCTCGGCCTTGTCCTGAATGTCTATCACTGGGTCTAGACCTTGGTAGGATTCTTCGGGGATTTCTTCTTCAAGCTTCTCTTCTCGTTCTTCTTCTTTTTCTTCTGCTAGGGCCTCTTCTTCTGTTGGCACCTCTTTCGGCAGTGGGGGAGGTATTGGGCCAAGATTTAGAGTTTGGGCCGCTATAATCACCTGCCTAAAGATCACTCCCGGGAGTGGCCCTTGGAACGTGGCGGTTGGGGCTACGATTATTCCTAGAGGTCCGGTTCCCCCAGTAGATGCCATTTGTTCACTTGGTTTTTGTTGGTCCACTCCCAGACCTTGCATTTCTTGAGCCCCGGAGATAATCTCTGGCTCTGGCTCCTTTTCTTTTGCCTGCTGCTCCTATTCCTGTGCAGGCTCTTGTTCCACGTCTTCTTGCTCCACGGCCTCTTGTTCTTTCCCCAAGACTTCTGCCTCTACTTATGTATCATCCTCCTGTAATTTTCTGAACTCATCGGCCACAAATACATCAAATTCTTCTTCTGGAGGGCGACTAGCTGGGTCCTCTGTGGGCTCTGTTTCTTTCTCCGATTTCGGGGAACTGGAAGAAAGGATCTCAAGTTGTTGGGGTTGGGACGTACCCAATCCTGGCTCTGCCTTAGGCTTATTATTAAGACTCTTCCTTCTGCGGGTAACCAAAGGTGGCCCCGCATCAACTATTGCTACCGCTTCCATGGGATCCACCCCCGTTGCCTTCACCATTAGGGCTGCCAACGACGGGGAGGAAGAGGGACAAATTGGTTCTGCCATGAGCGGGCGAGTGGCCAACCTCGTTATTAACTGCTCCCTCATCTACTGGGAGGCTACCACTGATTGCTTAATCTACTCTAGTATAGGTTTTTCTTACGCCGAAGGGGTCATGTCTATCCATTTTCCCTTATTTGCGCCCTGTGAAGAAGTCCTAGCCCCCGGGGTCAATTTGGGTCCCGGCTGTGGTGTTAACTTTGGCGCTGATCGGGAAGCTTAGCGAATGCTCCTGGGGCACACCTTCTTAAAGTAGGCATGGCTTCTCTCGACCACCTCTTGAGTGAAGTCTTCAATTGTGGGCCCCTCCTGGGTGGCCCAATTTATTGGTGGAAGGGCCTTCTTGTCGACCCCCTTGGCCTTGTACTGGGGGTCGATAGTGGGGGCGATGTCCGAGAAATCCTCCAGGAACCTCCAGAGTTTTGACAGTTGCATCATTTCGGCCGTCATCCTAACATAGTGCCGGCTTCGCACCTCCACATCATCTTGGCAATCTACCCAGAAGTCCTCCATATGTATACGATGGGGCTCTGAAGCCCGGGGCATTGCCGTGGCAATTTTTCCTTGAGGATCAAAAATTTTCCATGCTAGATAAAATTCTTGTAAGTTATAAATTTTTAGTTCATTATCCGCCTCCTTTGCGGCGGCCAGACTACATGTGTAGTTCTTGCAGGTGATTGGGAATGAGATGTTCAGGATCTGCTTGAGGGAAAAGAAGGCATGCACCTCCATCAGCTGTCTGTAGTATTCCAACAGCACGATCTTGTCCCCACAGTGCTTGGGCAACAAGTAGGGTTTCCCGGAGAAGTGGGCGACCCTAATGTATGTGTGCTATTGGAATTGAATTTAGTAGTGTCCATAACTACTGACTAACTTCATCGCCTCAGTAGATAGGCGGTATCCGGCGTCTCGGGTGGGGGTAAGCAGATGGTAATAAATGAATGAGTCATTTACCCAACAAAAAATAGGGAAGTTGGCCTCCCATTGAATTTGTGGGAAATGGTCCGATGGTGTCTTTTGTCCCGGGACAACCCCGAGTATGCCGTCAATAAGTAGGCCGTGGGCGTGGGGCCTCTATTGTGCTAGGGCCCATAAAACATAAGAAGACATAGAGAACTTCTTCTTCCTATCTAGCTGTAGGAACTGGGAGTCGACGTGATTGGAGATTATTTTCACCTAGTCAAAGAATTCTCCCTTAGTGGCGATGCTGAGGAGGAAATAGTACATCCATTTGCAAAACTCCTAGGCAGAGGGTTGCCCAAATACTCGGGCTAATGCTATTATCCCCATTTGGATGCTCTCCTTGAATTCAGAGTGGGGGATTTCTATCTTCATTCTCTTTGGGTCCCTCTTTGGGGCCTTGAGCCAATGGGTATTCATGTACACCCGGGCGGCGTCTTCCAACTGTGTAAACTGAGCCAAGGCATTAGTCTGTGTAACCACTATGGCTCTGTCAAATTGTGGGATTCCTAGTCCCGCCCAGAATGTGTCTGGGTCAAGGGATACCAGAGGAGTGGGGTATCCCATGGGTTCTATGTCCGCGAGCATAACGGCTTAGATGGAAGAGTTGTAGTTGGCAGTTAATGTTAAGATAAGCTCCGGAGAATGCACGGAGCACGGGAAGCAAGCTACCCAGAGGATCCTAGAGCCTCCGACGTTGATTGTCGATTGATCTCCAGCTTGTCGCTGGATGTGCATTACTTTTACCAAGGCTTGCATTTCTGCCCACGTTCCGACGCTATTGTCAGTTATAAGCTTAAATTTGGACTCAATCTTTGAGCCCATGATGACATTGTTCTGCATGAACTTCATGGTTAGGGGCAGTTTCTCTAGGGCCCTTTCCATCTTGGATTTTTCAGCTGCCCTGGTGGTTGTTGAGGGAAGTTCTGGACTTCCAGGCCGGGAGGATGCGGATGCTTCAGACATGATTAATAGATGAACTCCGGGAACCTGCAAGGCAAAGAAACTGTCAGAACATGTTTTTATAAAAATAATTACCCTGGGGTCCGGAGATCTTACCACCGCGATGTTTACCTTCCTGAAAAGTTAGTTTCATACAAAGATAACCGAAAAGAAAAACACATCGTAGACTTTTAAGATTTTCATTAAATATCCAGGGCCGAGGATTTTGCCACACTGGGTGAAGACACAGGATGGATGATGGTAGGAGACCCAAAGCCCAGAGAAATGACCGTTAGCGAGAATATGTAAAAAGCTAAGTCACCATGCCCACGTGGGCGCCACGTGCGTAGGTATTAAATGGAAGTTATGGCGATGACGGCGGATCCAACTGTCCAAACGCGCAAAAAGTGGAAGCCACTTGGCTGGCATTGATTGTGCGCATGGGACATAAATAAGGTTTTGACACACTTCATGGAGGAGAGAGAAAACCACCTATTTGAAACTAGTCGAGAGCCAAACTTCAAACAGGTTGTTTTCTGCCCTGAAGCGAGTTCGCGGGCGGAAAACCAGAAACACAGGCAACTCGACCAGCTTGTTGAGCCACCTGGAAGGATATACATGGAGCCAAGGGAAATATATAGACTATATATAGAGTCACCACCATGAAGCACTTGCACTTGGCTGAAAGTGATTGGAAATGTTGAGCGTTGATTATCATAAACTCTCTGCAAATGCTCTATTAATCGCTCTGGAATCACTTTGTTAATCTCTCTAAGTGCTTGGAAGTTTGATCACGGTAAATGTGAAAGTGACAGATAAGTTCTATCTATACCCATGGTAAAAGACAACCTTCCTCCTCCCTCAGCAGTCTCCAGACAAGCAAACCTCCGGACTCCGGGCTCGAGGATTCCCCGTGATGATGTTCCTTAAGAACATCATGGCGAAGAATTCCGGAGTCTGAAATCCGGTTTCCAACAAAAGACAACCTCTAGGACCGGAGTCCTGGAGATGGAAAACAAACAAACAAAACACCACACCAGGGAAGGAAACCCCAGAGAAAGGAAGCAAAAAGAAGGGAAAGAAAGACAAGGCAAAGCCGCAAGCAAAAACAACAAAAAAAAGGGGACCCAACATTTTGCATACAAAAGGTAGGGAAGGGGATGCAGGGCATAACACAACAATAAGAAGGCGATCATTTTCAACTCTGAAATAAACACAATGATCTAATTTTGATCTTACAAATCCAATTGACAACACAAAGGCATCAAAATTAAGGTACCACATCCTAGGAGATTGCTTCAAAACATATAGAGATTTCTTTAATCTGCAAACTAAGGATTCTTTACCTTTAACAATGTAGTGCTTAGGCTGTGACATATAAATCTCTTCCTCCAAATCACCATGAAGGAAAGTTGTCTTCACATCCATTTTTTCTATCTCTAAATCATATGATGCAGCAAGAGATAACAGAAATCTAATGGATGTCAACTTTGCAATAGGAGAGAATATTTCACCATAATCTATTCCCTCTACCTGTGAATA
>MU227495.1:231635-244485 GCA_018584345.1 Thuja plicata | reverse complement strand
TAAAGGTCACTATTATTCTATTTCACTTAAGCTTGTCATTTAGGTGCATAATAATTAATATGTTTATTAATTATTAAATGCACAAACCTAGCTTTCTTCGGCTTTAGGGTTTCTCACCTTATAAGCCGATTTTTGTAATTATTGTATTCATTCTTTTGAAAAATATAATTTTTCTCTCACTCCGCTGAGATTCTCAAAACCCTAGCTCTCTCTCTCACAGGTTTCGATTCAGCTTTAGGTATTTTGCATGCAGGTGTTCTTGGCGGTCTGTGGATTTGCATGTTTGTGAAATCCTACAGATCTTAGCCTCATGAAGATATAATTAAATTTTTTTATAAAAAAGTCATAACATTTAGCATAGTTTGTTCTTCTTCAAGTAGTTTAAGAAAGAATATTTAATTAGATTGTTTTTCTTCAAGCACTCTAAAAAAGAATATCTAATTAGGTTGAGGGGATGTTGATAGAATAAATGGACATTCGAAAGGAACATCCATAAAACTATAGAAATTTAGAATAATTATTAATTCTACAAAAAATTATAAAGATAATAAATTTATATACATATTTTTCTTGTACATAAAACAATTTAATACTTCAATTTTATAAAAACATGTATAGTTTTGTTGTAATTGAATGGTAATTGATAGAAATAGACTTAACAATATAGAAATTTTTTTCATCTATATAAACACAATTCTTATTTATTATATAGACATATATAGATATTCATGTAAAAATATTTTCTAAAGTATTCAAGGATTGAATGTTTCAACCACCTCCTTAGCCATCATGAGTAAGGGTGACTTAAGTGATTTAATCATTATTATCATTTAAATAAAAAAATATTAGTGTTGTATAAATTTAAGTGTACATTATATTTTATTGCTACTATGAATCACACAATTTGGTTTACATTCTACATTAATGAGATGGAAACACACAAAAGTGGGTAAAAGCCCCTGCAACTCTCTCCTCATTTCCCATCAACAACACTCCTAACTCTTCTTCAACCGTCGCTACTTATAGAAATGTGTACTCGTAATAGTTTGCAATTATAAATACACCTTAGAATTTTTATCTATATTCATCAAGATATTGTTTATAATAAATTAGAATGATGTAATGCTAATTTATTCATTGCAATGATATAGAAAGTTTCCAAATATTTTTACTATATAGACCAAAGAGATAGAACCTTAAAAATGGTCAAACACAATTGGCTTAAGATTAGAGAGAATCATGGGGGTTCACCACTTAGTGTGTTGGTTAAGTGGTGGTGTTGTTGTTTTCCCCACCCAAGTTCAAACCTCCACTAGGTCATTATGATTGGAGGCTTGTGCCTTTGCTGATCCAATGTGATTGCGAGTTTGGACCTTAAATTTGTTATATGGGGATGAGGTTCCCCATATTTGGTCTCACTAGTTCATAGCTTTAGATCAAAATCATTTCATATGGATCTGGAGTGTTGATATTTTTAGATCTGTGCAAGGAAAATACAATCTATAGATAGCTTTTAAAACTGAAACAATATATAGAGAAAATTAACAAAGAAAGGTGGAAAGATGGTACCAATTTTGTACACTAATTCATCTTGATAAGTCTACCCTTGTTTTAGATCTACAACTCCAATATTGATGTGATGTAGAAAATGCGACCACATAGGTCCAAAATTGCAGCCCTCTAAAGTGTTAAATTTGAACCCCAAGGCATGCAAATTTTGTCCAAGAATTTTCCCTCAAGTAATGTGTAAAATAGTGGGTGGTGATCAAGCCCTAGATAGGGTAATTCACACCCTTGATATGTATAATATTCTGATCCAAATTGCACACTAGATTTTGTATCAATTTCAACTCCAAGTATATATATAATTTTGTTGATGAATGCATGAAATAATTTGCTCCAATTTGCTGCTAAATTTCACCCCAATTTGCTGATAAATTTTACTCTATAATGCGAGGATAATTTGCCTTCTTTGGATTCTTGAGACGAAGAACAAACATTATGTTTTTTGTGTGTTCTTCTCCAAGGATAGAACTTGAATATATATATATATATGTCCCTTGGTAATTAACTATCTCTCTAAGCGATGGATGACTTGGGCCCTTTTAGATAATTATTTTATTTGTTTATTTTATATTAATAATGCCCTAGTTATTTTTATAAAAATTGCACATGTATATATATCGCAAGGGTGATAATAAATAGAAAATTATTATCTTCAAATTCCCAAGTTGATCTTAGCTGTAAATGCTATAATGTTAACACTCCCTCTTAGACTTGAGGGTAAGATCAACCTATAGATCCCATCTATAGTAGGAAACACCCTTTTAATCTTACTATCATCCTTGATATTGGTAACAAAAACATAACCATCTCAGATACCTTATTGGTGTAGGAGCACCTTAAGGTGTTTTTAGGTCTTTAAAGAATTTTGGCTTGTAGGTTGGTTTGGCCAACCACCAGAGTAATAAGGACTATTTATGAATCCCCAAGTGTGTTTTGTGTGTGTCTATAGTTAGGAGTGATTAGGGTTTAGTGGTTGATGAGATCAAATAGGAACTAGGTGTTTAAGTCTTAGGAAGTCAACCCAATGGTCAAACTTGGGTTGAGATCCCAAGATGGAGTGTCAATTGGGATTTTGATGATTTTATGTTCTTGAAGGTCTTATATGATGATTTAAAGTCAATTTGGGTTATTAGTCATAGTGGTTTGATAAAATGCAAAAAGTTGCTCATGGACGACATTTCCTAAAACCTAGGAAAGGGATTTAATGATTCCCAAATCCTAACATGAGGGTCCAAACATGTGGGAATAAGGTATATAAGGTGGATTAAACCCTAATCTTCTAGTTGGTTATCATAGTGTACGGACTGAGTATTGCAAAGGAGAAGTTTTAACTATTTTTTTGTAACAAAGCTTTGATCCAGTTGTTTAATGGATTGAAAGTGTTGAATTAATGAATTAAGATATTTTGTGTTGACATTTAGAAACTTCTTGTGGCACTAGTTTGGTTTTTTGGTTTCACTGGTTCAGCTTTTGTAAATTCTTTCTCTTTTACTAGTTCGTTGTGTGGTTCTAACCCAGACATGTAAATATGAAACCCTCTTGAATTTCAGTGGTCAAAACACTATGGCCTCTTGGAATCAAGTAGGGGACTACTTGTATAGTGTAAATATGTCTTTTGGAGTCATTTTATGTAGGGGAAGCATTTTTAACACCAAGCCCTAGGCGAGTGCCACTGCATTTTGGTTAGGAGCTTGGATGAGACAATAGAAAGAAAGCTTGCTAGATGGATTAGATGACCCCAATAAAAGGTGGGAATGTGTAGAGGAGAGTTTTCTTGATAATTGGATGCAAGGAGATTATTAGAGGAGTTGAATAGATCACCTAGTTCAAGCCAAGAACACAGACTGGTGTACATGTTCCCATAACTCTTAAACATAGGGGTTTCTTGACAAGTCTATGTACGAAGAGAGTGGAAGACTAAAACCTACAAAATCCTAGAGCTTAGGTAGTCACTAGAATGAATCCATAACTGGTTCAGAGGGTTGATAAGATATTTTGTGAGGGGTCTCAAGAAAACCAATTCTAGGAGGCCTAATTGAGCAAAAAGGCTACAAGGCCTCCAAACAAGAAAACCAAGGACTCGATTGGAAGCCTATTTGAAATTCCATCCAATCTAGTTGGAAACTATTTTTATATGGCCTAGAAAAGGCCAGTGAACCCATCCTATTAGCCAAGAGAGGTTTGGGAAGTTTTAGTGGTTAAATAGAGTCATTGGTGCACAATGGAGTTTAGAAGGGATTAATGGTAGTTTGAAGTTGGTGGGAAGCTCAAGGTGAGAAAGGGGGTCACATAAGCATCCTAGGGTAGAGAAGAATACCCTAAGAAGGCCCAAGGAGAGGTCTTGATTGGAGCAAGAGTTCTCTTGAGAGTGATCTCCCCATCAAATTGGTATCAGAGCCATTGAAAGGCTTTGGAGTTGGTTAGTGTATGTCAGAGAGAAGTGAATCCATAGGAGAAAGCACCATGGTGACCAATGCAGAATTAGCAAGGGATTGTTCAGAGCACCAAGACAATAATAGGCTTCTTGAAGAAGCTATAGAAGAAATGAAGTTGAAGTTTGCAGAGGTTGTAGAGACAACTAGTAAGATGAGAGAACTGATGAGTGAAGATAAAGATAAAGGAAAGATAAAAGTTGAAGAGGAGATAGAACTAGAGCCTAACCCTCTTCTACCTAAGGAACCATTCCTCAAGGCCCTAGAGTCATTAAGTGGCAAGGCCCTAGAAGGCATTTCAATATTCTCTGGTAAGATGGATGTAGAGACGGTGATGGAATGGATTGAAGGTATGGAGAACCATTTCAAATGTGATGGAATCACAGAAGCACAGAAGGTGAAGATAGCCAAATCAAGGCTAAGAGGACAAGCATTGAAATGGTGGAAGTTTCTACAAGAATAAAGGTATAAAGAAGCAAAGAATCCCATAGAAAATTGGAAATCTATGGTGGCTAAGGTGAAATAAAACTACCTTCTAGAAGACTATGATAGCCAACTACATAAGAGAAGGCAAAATCTCAGATAAAAGGACTTAGATGTGCCATCCTATACATAAGAGTTCCATAAGCTTTGTCTTAGATCTAGGGTACAAGAGATAGAGAGCATCAAGATTTCTCGGTACCTTAATGGATTAAGGTGTAATATACAAGAAGATCTAAGCATCTTTACTCTAACCTCCATTCATAGTTGTTTCCAAATGGCCCTAAAAGTGGAAGAGAAACTTAGAAAGAAGAAAGACTCTAACTCAATGGGTAGAGGAAGAGGTAGAGACTCCAGAGGAGGATATAGAGGTGGTTCCAGTAGAAGAGGCAATGAAAATAAAAGCCAAGGAGACTCTAGGGGTGCTGAAAAAAACATGAGTCTAATAACAGAGGAGGATATAACAGAGGAAGAGGATTTCACAATGGTGGAAGAGGAAGATCAGGTGGGTTTGGAAGGAGCTCACACATTGCTACAATGAAGTGTTACTACTATGGCCAGTTAGGTCACCCTACTTATAGATGCCCAAATAATCCAATAACTTCACAAGGAGAGAAGAAGATTGCCTATGTACAAGAAGAGGACATGACCAAACAGCCAGAGACCAATCTGGATTTGGAGAAGGGAGAGAAAATCATGCTTAGGAGGATTCTAATCAAAGCACCTACAAAGGATGAACACAAGAAGAGAAGGGCTCTTATTAGAGTCAAGTGTAAGATACTTGGTAAGGTATGTAGGGGCATAATTGAATCTAGATCTACTGACAATGTGATCTCAGAGGAGGTAGAACATAAACTTAAGTTGGAAAAGATTCCTCATGTATGCCCTTACAAAGTAACTTGGTTGAATAAGGGGCAGAATAACTTGGTGAATGAACAAGTGTGGGTTGAGTTCACTATTGGCAAGTATCAAAATAGGATACTTTGTGGTATGTTTCCAATGGATGCATGCCATTTGTTGCTTGACAGACCATGGCAGTATGAAAGAGAAGCAATTCACCATGGGAAGGAGAATAAGTACTCATTCAAGAAGAATGGAGTAACTTATAAGATACAGTCATTAATAGAAGAATAAAAATTGGAGAAGATAGACTCCAACACTCTTCTAATGAGTAGAAAAGAGTTCTTAGAGGACATGAAAGATGAAGGTGAAATTGGTTATACTATTCTAGTAAAGCCAAAGGAGGAGGAGACACCTAAACAAGAACCCATGCCAAAAGAAGTGAAAGATTTACTAGAACATTTTAAGGACATCATTTGTGAAGGGACTCCAGCTACATTACCACCAAAGAGAGAGATAAGTCATCAGATTGACTTTGTACTAGGGGCATCATTGCCAAACAAGGTTGCATATAAAATGACACCAGAATAGAACAAAGAGATAGCAAGGCAAGTTCAAGAGCTATTGGACCAAGGGTTGATCAGGAAGAGCATAAGCCCATGTGTTGTCCCAGTGTTTTTGGATCCTAAAAAGGGAGTTAAGTGGAGAATGTGTACTGATTCTAGGGAAATTAATAGGATAACTAATAGATATAGATTTCCTAGAATAGAATATTTAATGGATTTCTTAGGGGGTGCTAAGTACTTCTCAAAGATTGACTTGAAGAGTGGGTACTTTCAGATTAGAATGAAAGAGGGTGAAGAGTGGAAGTCAGCCTTTAAGACTACAAAGGGGATATATGAATGATTAGTAATGCCCTCTAGGCTTACCAATGCACCTAGTACTTTTATGAGGGTAATGAATGAAGTCTTGAAGGATTACATAGGTGTATTTGTAGTTGTCTACCTAGATGCTATCCTCATTTTTACTAAAGCAAAGGAAGAGCATATGAAACACTTAGAATTAGTGTTGAAGAGGTTGCGGGAGGAGAATCTCACCATAAATCTTGAAAAGAGTGAGTTTATGAAACAAGAACTAGTCTACCTAGGATTTGTAGTATCCCAAGGTGACTTGAAGATGGACAAGAGTAAGGTTGAAGCCATTTTGAGTTGGCCTACTCCTAAAAAAGGGACTGAGGTCAGAAGCTTCCATGGGTTAGCCCAATTCTATAGGAAGTTTGTTAGGATATTTAGTAAAATCTATTCACCAGTCCTAGATACTATCAAAGGAGGACTTAAAACAAAGTTTGTTCGGACCAAGGAGACCAATGAAGGATTTGAGAAATTGAAAAGGGAAGTAGCCACCCAACCAATACTGGCTTTACCAAGTTTTGATAAGCTTTTCATTATGGAGTGTGATGCTAGAAACATAGTAGTGGGTGCAATCCTAAGTCAGGAAGGAAGACCAGTAGCCTTCTTTAGTGAGAGGCTTAATGAAGAAAAGTCTAGATACTCATCATATGATCTTGAGCTTTATGCATTGGTCCAGGCTCTTAAGAAGTGGAGGCACTATTTTTTGCCCAAAGAATTTGTGGTTTATACTGATAACTAGGCCTTAAGCTACATTAATACACAAGATTAGCTTAGTTTGAGGCATATCAAATGGATAGAGTTTCTAAAATCATACACCTTCACTATTAAGCAAAAAAAGGGGGTAAATAACAAGTAGCAGAATCCCTTAGTAGGATATTGCTCACCATCCAAGAGATTCAATTATAGAGTATAGTCATTGAAGGATTCAAAGACCTATGTGAGGGAGATACTGATTTATAAGAGATTCATAAACTGTGTACTAATTTTGAGAATCACTTCCATAGTGAGTTTGCAGACTATACCTTGCAGAATGGCTTGTTGTTTAAAGGCAAACAATTATGTGCTACAAGGGGTTCCATGAGTGAGAACCTCATCCAAGAGAATCACAATGGAAGTTTGAGTGGACACTTTGGGTTGAATAAGACCCTAGAATTAGCAGAAAGGTTCTATTGGTGGCCTACAATGTAGAAAATGTTACAAACAATGAGAGGGGGGGGGGGAAGAATCATTGTTTGTCTATTTATTATATTTCAGCAACTTTAAACATAAACCAAATATAAATCAATGGAAGCTTAATAGAATAACACATGATATGATTATGGGGAAACCTTGATCAAAGGAAAACCTTGGTGGGAATTAGTACCCAGAAATATTTCACTAGTATAATGAACTTGTTAAAGTTCCTTTGCCCTATTAGGAGCAGTCTTTACAATGCAAGTACAATGACCTGTTAAGGGTCTGACCCTGTTAGGAGTCTTTTACAAATAACCTTGTTAGGGGTGAGGACTCACTGTCCAAGAAGCTCACTGCTCAATAGGATTAAGGCTACAACCTCCTTGATAATAGATATACAATATATCCAAAAGTGAACTGTTGTATGTGACACACTTGTCTGATCAGTTCTGGTTATGCGCTGATGCTCTTATACTCTACAAGAGATTTATCTCATTATAAAATCTTATACTATTCTTTTATATCTCTTCTCTACATATTTCTTTGACACTTTCTAATACAACTTTGCATGTCATATATATATATGTGTGTGTGTGTGTGTGTGTGTGTGTGTTCATGCCTGAATAGATGTGACTATAAACAAGACCTTAGTCGGCCCAAAATAAACATTCACAAGGCTTCCAAAAAAATTGGCTTAAGCATGTTTACAATAATGTTTAATACATGATTACAAACTTATTACAATAGGCGCTTAGCCTTTACACAACAAAAGATTACACACTAATCAAAAAACTAAAGTCATCTTCATACTCTATATTTTGAACTGCTAGTTTACTTGATCTTTCTGTAACTTGTCTATACTGACATTCCATACCATGCGTGTATAGGGTAAGGATAAAAATATATCATAGAGCTTATTTCTGAAGGTTCTTAGTCTGAATCGGTCGTACGCACGTGCACTGGTGCTCTGATCAACTGTATATCTCTGTTCTGCTCTGTCTTCTATACTTAGCCATTTTGTCATACAAGTTTACTTGACAAAACTTCATATGAATTTTTTTCCATAATGACAACACAAAATAAGTCACATTCTCCCTGAGAATCAAATTGCCAACAATCTCCCCCTTTGTCATTAATGGCACCAAAGGAATGTGGCCAAGTTACTCAAACTTAGACTAACACCAAAAAAATGTATGTCATCTTCTTCTATTCATACTTCTTAACATATATATAACATATACATATACACATACTCCTTATATACATTACTCTCCCTTTGACATTAATGACAAAGGTGTCAAAATTTTGAGTCCTTGAGTACTTACTCTGAGTATACATCTGGATAAGCTATCTGCAGATTCTTGATCTCTTGCTGCCAGAATGCCTTTAGTGCATCAACTGTTTGTAGATGGGTGCATAGGGCATATATAAAATTTTCCATCTTGTCTAGATTCATTCCGGGTCCTTGATCATAGGTAGCAATGGTTGCATCTATCTTTTTGATGTTCTCATTCAAAACTGCTAAGGAGGGCACAAGTGCATTTCTCAGTTGAGTCTGCCTGATTCTTATCTTACTTATCTCCATTTTAGCTTTTTCTATCTTGTGTATCTGCCCTTGATAGATATTGTTGCATATGTTTATGTCTTGGGATGATGTTTCAACTAATTGTCTTATGTTTTCAACCAAGATATTTGCCTCTTCTATCTTTTTGATATGCTTAGAGGTGAGTTTGCCTCTGTCCATGCAATTTTCTATTACCTTTCTGCCTTTTGATGCCAACTCTTTCAATATTGTCTGACCAATCTTTAATGAATTTAAATATAAAGAAAAATTCTTTACCAATTCATTCAATCTTTCCTTTTTATACTCTTCCTCTGCATTTTTAGTAGCTGAGTCTACTAAACTTTTAAAGTGTGCCTTGAAGCTTGTTAGGATGCTATCGACATCATCAACTAACTGAATTTTAGCCATCTTGTCTGTGGGCACTAGGTCATTCAGAATGTTCATTGACTCCAAAAAGAGAGGGTTTCTCATAACTTGTTTCTCTTTGACTTTTTCCATGGCTAGGACACTGATCTTGATCAAGTCTTCTTCTCCCCATGCATCTAGACTTGCTGAGTCAGGAGTTAAAATTGACAACAATGAAGTTGATGGTTGAATGGATGGGGTGAATATAGTATTCTGAATAGTATCCATACATTCACTTTTTACTGGGATCTCCATAACTAGTGTCTCATTAGTTTGATTGTCTTCCTCTTTATTCAAATATGTTGAATCTTTAGAGGGAACTTCATCTTGCTGTAAAGATGTGTCATCGGTGCATACCTCCTTTGTTTCTTCAGTGCTTACAAATGATTTTTCAACTTTGTCCATATCATTGTCAGAAGTGGTCATGGATATCTTGATATCATCAATCACAATAGTTTCTCCTGAATCTTTGACTATATCAGAAGCTATTAAAAATGAGGGCGCTGAAATGTATGGACCTGTCTTATGTATATTTTGAATCACTGGTTCTATAACCTATTTGGGAGGAACTGGAGTTACCTTTGTTGTAGGCATCATTAATGGATACATATGTCTATCCAGAAATACTCGCTCAAATTATTTCTAAGTCTCTTCACCAACCAGATCATACTCTTTATTCATGATATGAAGTGTTCTAGTTTTGGTTCTGAGATGAGGTTTTACCAAATCCAATAGTATGGATTTCTCATCATGCGAGCATACAGGGAGAAGACTATCTAATGTTTCTTCTCTTACCCTCATATCATCTTCAATTGCTTGCCTCTTTAATACATCAAGTATGTTCCATACCTTGTCTAGTATGACTGTTTTAAGTTCCAATAATATTTTTGTGAACTTAATCATGTGGGAGATGATCATAGAATGAATTTCTGATTTTTCTATCTCTTGGTATTTTTCACAGACATTCTTGATAGATTCTAGTCTTCCTTCATTAACAATTATGTTCTTTAGGACTGTTAGACTAGGTCTAAATCCTACCTCAGGAGGGGCTTGAGTGTTCTTTACCTTGATCCTTGTGGTCCTTGAGGATGGATGACTTGTAGGAACTTGTTTCTTCCTTTTGGTTAACTTATTGGGTGCAAAAGGTATCTAGGGATGTGGAGGAACTCAGAGTACCTGTTCAAGCTAAGCCACAAGTTGAAAGAATCCTGGATTCCAGGGTGAAGAAGAAAACAAGGAATAAAGACTACACGGAGCACTTGGTGAAGTGGGAACATCAACCTGAGTTAGAGGCTACATGGATAGCAGAGGAAGACTTCAAGAAGCATGGAATAAGAAGGGAGTTCATCACACCTAAATTACCTTGATTTTCTTGTTGTAGGGGAGGATGGTGCAGGAGGACCTTAAGGTCTCGTTAGATCTTTAAAGTATTTTGGCTTGTAGGTTGGTTTGGCCAACCACCAGAGTGATAAGGACTATTTATGAAGTCCCAAGTGTGTTTTTTTTATGTCTAGAGTAAGGATTTATTAGGGTTTATTGGTTGATGAGATCAAATAGGAACTAGGTGTTTAAGTCCTAGGAAGTCAACCTAACGGTCAAACTTGGGTTGAGATCCCAAGATGGAGTTTAAATTTGGATTTTGATTTTTTTAGGTTTTTGAAGGTCTTATATGATGATTTAAAGTCAATTTGTGTTATTAGGCATAGTGGTTTGATAAAATGCAAAAAGTTGTAAAAGTTGCTCATGACAACTTTTCAATTTTGAAAAGTTTTCATGACAACATTTCCTAAAATATAGGAAAGGGATTTAATTATGCCCAAATCCCAACATGAGGGTCTAGACATGTGGGAATAAGTTATATTAGGTGGATTAAACCCTAATATTCCTATTGGGCATCATAGTGTACAGACTAAGTATTACAAAGGAGAAGTTTTAACTATTTTTTTGTAACAGAGCTTTGATCTAGTTGTTTAATGGATTGAAAGTGTTGAATTAATTAATTAAGATATTTTGTGTTGACATGTAGAAACTTCTTGTGGCATTGGTTTGTGGTGCAGATCACCCTAGGGTTTAGGTCAAAATCCTAGCCCCAACATTTTGAACAAGTTTTGGTACAAGTCTTTCAACGAGCAAGTCATATTTTGCCTAGTCGCTCAGTCGCAGAGCAGCAGAGAGCAGCACAAGGAATGCATCGCACACTCGCGAGCTAGTTATGTGTTAAGTCTGTTAGTGAGCGAGTGCGCGACGAGGAACTAGTCGCTCAATCATAGATGGCTAGCAGGAGAAAATAGTGCGCGATAGTGCGACGAGGAGCTCATCGCCCAATCGCGAGTCAATTCGCAGTCAGAGCAAATACAGTGCGACAATGCGATGGGTGTTCAATTGCTCAGTCGCGAAGGCAATTAGTTAAGTCATGGTGTGCGAGTGAGAGACACCCAATGCATTGCCAAGTCGCAGGTGAATTGTCAGGTAGTGAAAATGCATGGCGAGGACGCGACAGCGAGGTCATCGCTCAGTCGCAAGAAAAAGGTCAGCTCGGGAAATTGCGTAGCGAGTGCGTGATAGATGATCATCGCTCGGTCGCGGAAGAAAAGGTAGCTCGTCTCCAGATAGTATGATAGCATGACTCGAGCTCATCACTCAGTCACAAAGGAATGAATAGCTCGAGTAGAAACATAGCGAGTGCACGAGTGATCGTATCGCTCAGTCGCCGAGATAGGGCCAGCTCGTCAGAAAGAGTTGCGAGTGCGCGACTGATTGTATCGCTCAGTCGTCAATGAATTTCTAGTTCATCCAGAAGTGCAGCGAGTGCATGACTAATGTGCATAGCCGACCCGCAGAGCAAGAAGCAGTCAATGAAGATGCAGTGCGAGTGTTCGACTTGAGCTCATCGCTCAGTCGCAGCATAAAACGTAGCTCGGGTAAATGCATTACGGGTGCGCGACTTGAGCTCATCGCTTAGTCGCGAGGTAAAAGACAAGTCATGTAAAGACATTGCAAGAGCGCGACGAGCAGGTAATCACTCAGTCACAGAACAAGACATGAAAGGTAAATTTCATTCGCGACTACGCGATGGGAAAACAGATCAGTCAAATGGTCAAATATGTTGACGTGTCGATAGGAGAGAACATTGAAAAGTCATAACAGCCAAACAGAAAAGAGAATGACATGAGGAAAGAAAGGTGACCAGAGTGTCGACCATGCAGAGAACGTGAAGACAGTTTGCAGAGAGCATGAAGAACAGAGAACAGCTGGAAGGCTGGGATTGACAGGTAACCACCAAGGTTACAGAATCGAGGAGAAGCCAGAGATAAAGTAGAGAAGAAGAATCTGAGAAAGGGTTTAGATCAGTTCAGTTTAGACAGTTCAGATAGTTAGTTAGTTACAGAGACAGAGGAGACTAGCGAAGCATATTGTAATCTTCTGTATTGTTAATATAAAGAAGTTTGTCTGTACTTTACGTGTTCTTTTGTTCTGAG
>MU227495.1:173228-186721 GCA_018584345.1 Thuja plicata | reverse complement strand
CTAATAATCATTTGAGATTTAGGAATTAAATGTAATGTCAGATTTATGCAAATTTGGGTTTTCTGCATTTGAAACTCAGTCAATTAAAGTCAATTAGGTGAAGAATTTGCCTAGTAAAATAGGACTTTGAAGATAAGAAAATGCACCAAAATTGATTAGTTTATTAGGTGCCAATTTTGGGGTGTTACAAGATTGACATTCAAACCAATCCTTCTGATTATGACCTTATTCCTATTGTTACTAGGGTGAGGGATGATCTTAGACAGCACCAGCAACTTAAAGCTAGGGTGTAGAATTAGATCCTGTGCTCACTGGGTCCACTATGGCGATAGGACTCCCAATTTTTCTTTAACCTGCTAAAAATGAAACTTTCGAATGAATCCATCAATAGGATTGTGGTTGACAACATTTAAATCTACAATGTGGATAATATTAAAGAGGTCTTTTCTAAGTTCTACCATAACCTATTTACCTCTGAGGATACCGAAGAGGGTAATTCCCTCATATATTAATATAGAACCATCATTCCCAATAGAATTTCTATTCAGGAATCTGACCTTCTTGGTCAAAGAATCTCTATTGAGGAAATTGAAAAAGCTATTAATACCTTAAAAAATGACAAGACCCCTGGGCCTGATGGGCTATCTGTGGACTTTTTTAAAGCCAATATTGGATGGATTTGCAATGACCTTCATAACATATATGCTAAAGCTTTTGAAAAAGGCACTCTGGGTAGTTTTATCAACATAGGCATCATTAAATTGATCCCTAAGGATGGTGACAAATAACTTATTAAAAGATGGTGCCCCATTACCCTCCTTAATGTTTCCTATAAAATACTTGCTATAATTTTGGCCCTTAGACTTGAGAATATTCTGCCCAAATTTATAAGTTCTACCCAAACTGGCTTTATTAAGGGTAGATTTATTTTCGAGAACCTCATTACCAGCTGGGAAGCTATGAACTGGTCTATGGCCTGCAACCAAAACTCTGCCATGCTCCTGCTAGAATTTGAAAAGGCTTACGATAGGATTGAATGGTGATTTATCTCCATGATTCTTGAGGCCTTTGGGTTCCCTAATATTTTCTGCAACTATATTAAGATATTGCTCAATGATGTTTCTTCTTAAGTGGATGTTAATGGCTCGCTATCTGACTCCTTCTCCCTTGTAATATCCATTAGGCAAGGTTTCCCCCTTGCCCCTATTCTTTTTTTTATTACCTCTGATGCTCTTTCCTACATTCTTAGAGACAATTCCCTCACTTTGACGGTCAAAGGCATCACCTTGCCCAATGAATCAAACCTGATTAATTGCCAATTTATTGATGATACAACTATATTCTTTGAAATGTTTGAAGAGACTTTTGATGATCTACAATATAAAATCAACTCCTTCTGCTCTATATCTGGTGCTCGATTATCCCAACCTAAGTCCATTTGCCTTGGCTAGAATGAAACACTGCCTGATTGGTTTTATAATTATTATTTTTAGTGGGGTGGTCCCAATAAAATTGTTCGGTATCTGTGCATCCCCTTCTCTGTTGACCCTTCACTTAAGGATATATGGTTCTGGGCGAAGGATAATATCACAAAAAAAATTGATAAATGGTACAACAGATCCCTCTCTTTGGCTGGTAGGGTGCAGGTTTGCCAAAAAATTATGTCATCTTATAATATTTACTACTCCTCTACTCGGATGTTTAATAATTATTGAATTCTAGAAATACAGAAAGCCATTAGAAACTTTCTCTGGTCTGATGGGAAAGGTAATAAAAAGTTTCATTTTGTTAATGGGATTCATGTTGCATTGACAAGCACCTTGGGAGGTTAGGGCTTAAAGACCTTAAGACACAAGGGGTTCCCATTGCTGCCAAATGGATCTTTCACTCTCTAGATGGGGACGAACCTTGGAAGGTTCTTATTATATGCAACATTGAAAGAGGTCTCCCTTGGAAGGCTAAGTCCTAGAAAATCCTCCCTTTTTGTGACCTTCTTACTGGAGACTTTCCAGTCACGGCTCAGGGATCTTCTATTTTTAAAACTATTTGGAAGGCCTGGGAGCATATTAAACAATTTATATCTAATAAGACATTTTTTTATCATAACCTTCTGCATGGTGAAAGGTTGATTTGGTGGAATATTCACCTCTTTGGAAAGCCTCTTGCCCTATCCCAAGGTTGCTCTGCTAAAATTTGGCACAATTGGGGCATCTCTCAACTTATATGCCTCTTTGAGAAGGACTACCTTATTAGTTGGGATGAACTCAGAATAAAGTTCAACATACCCTTGTCCCAAAAGAAGACATACAATATGGTTGTCAGGGCTTGTAAGGATCTCCCTACTACCTGCCATACAGATTCTCATAGGTTTCTGAATATAAAATGGTCGGATTCTACCATTGTTACTAAAATCAAAGTCAAGAACATATATAGAATCTTGGGTTACATTATTGACAATATCAACCATGTCAACAACTTTTGGTATACTAATCTGGATGTTAACATTTGGAAAAAACACTTTGATAGTATTTGGAAAACTGCCATTGACCCTAAAATCAAATGCTTCAAATGGCTTATGGTTCTCAACAAGATTTTGTTAAGGAAAGACCCTTCTTATATCGAAGTATGTAGTATTTGCAAACTCCCTGAATCCTACAGGCATATATTATTTTACTGTACTTTTGCTAAAAAAAATTGGTGTATGTTTGGTATTACTTATCGTAAATATCTTGATATTTATGAAATTATCACTGGGCATATTCATGGTTTAAATAAAGATACTAATCTGTTGTGGAGCATTTTATCTTCTAACATTCTTTGACAGATTTGGAAATGTAGAAATGAAGAAAGGTATCAAGACACTCCTAGAACCCTTACTGAGTCTTTTCGAAAACTCATATACTATAAAATTTCTTTGTAGGTCTGTATCAATATGCTGATTTAAAGGGAGAAGCTGAAAAATTTCCTCCAAATGGGTCACTCCACCATGTTCATCTTTGAAATGAAGGATGGTTATGAATGGCAAAGGCACATGGACAACCTTTCCATCTTTGAGAAGACTGTGAATAGACTTCACAAGGAGATTAGAAAGAACAAAAATGCCACTGATGATCATATATATATATGTTGAACCAAATCCAAGCCAAGAAAAGCATCATTTGGATGGAAGGATCGTTTGGATGGAAGGACCTTTGGGCTGGACTTCCTGTGTGGAAACCCATGATGATATTCTGCACTAGACACTATTTTCCCTGTTCATGCTTTCAAATATTTTTGATATGTAATTAAACTGGTATACTTTGACTCTTCAGTGTGAGGCTCTGCCTCTTGATATACTTTTCGATGTTAATTTTTTGATCTCCTTATAGTTATTACAAAAAACTAATAATATTAAATAAATATATTTTATTATATACTTATTTATTTAATATATTTTATATTTACCATTTCTCAATTTATATATTTAATTTAAAAATAAATAAAAAATTTATCATTTTCAAAAGTATATTAATGTGTAATTTCTTGAAGTTATTTTTATTGTTTTACTTTAAGTTATATTTTGTTAGATCTTTTACTACTAAAACGTATCTATTATATGAAATGTCCAAACACTGTAATTAAAAATATGATGAAAAGAATGAATTATACACACACACACACACACACACACACACACACACACACACCAACAAACTAAAAAAATATAATCAAAAAATTATTAAGGAAGTAAGATATAAATAAAACAAAAGAATGAAATATAATTATTTTATTTTAATTAGTGAATCATTGAATTACTATTATAAAAGTTTCATATTGACTAAACTATTACCCATTATAAAGTGAAATATGTTTTAAAAAATTGCAATGGTCTTATATTATTTATTAGTGTGCTATGATTATTTGTTATCTCGACACTACCTTTAATATTATTTAGTAAATCAAGATTCTCTTCATTTTTATGAAGGATGTATTAATTTTAATTTCAATTTTTTTTCTATTTTAAACTTAGGCATTTGAATTTCATTCATTTTTTGTCATTTTATGTAAATAGAATATTACTATGGTATAATAATGTTTATCATGGTTGTTATTATGCTTTCTATCAATATTTAAAACTATTTTTATACACACATGTGGCAAGGAGGAGTAGCCTCTAGGAGATAAAGATTGTTGAAATGAAGATAATATCATCATTTATTAATTATAAATTATTTAGAAGGTTAATCTTTAATCATCACAATATATATGTAACCAATGAATGTCCTAAAGTTGTGTATATATATATATGTGTGTGTGTGTGTGTGTGTGTGTGTGTGTGTGTGCGCGCGCGCGCGCACGCTCAAGTACTTAGTACAAATTCACATTTCATGTACTGAGTTGTTCAAACCATTATAAATCCATACTTGTATTGGTTCAATTGATTCCATAAATACACTTTATGACAATTTGGCCAACAACACACACACACACACAAGGTGAAAAGTCAAAAATACCATCCAAGCAAGAACCCATAGCTAAGTATAATGGTCATTAGGTCACTAGGTTAGGATTGTTACTCTTGGTCTCCTTTGGTCATTTCAGGTTAGTTGTCATTCTTATATTTGTTCTAATTAAGAATTAAGAATTCTAGATTGATGAATGTTCATTGAGATATTCCTTTATCAATTTAATGGAACAACCTTATCAATCTCTTTGTTTAATATTTATGCTATTGTATATACATAACACAGACACATCCACATATTTATATGTATAGGTTATGTACATACAATATGATAAATGTTAAATGGAGAGATTGATAAAGTTGTGCCATTAAATCAATGGAGGAAGATCTCAATGAATATTCATTAACCTAGAATTGTTAATTCTTAATTAGGACAAGGATAAAACCAACAACCAACCTGACATGACCAAAGGAGACCAAGGCTAACAATCCTAACCAAGTGGCCAGATGACCAAGATACTTAGCTATGGGTTCCTGCTTGCATAGAATTTTTGACCTTTCACCTTACGTTTGCACCTTCTCTCTCTAATGATACTCTTCCCTTATTTATGAGGGTGATCTTCTCGTGCATCCACTGACAAGGAAAGGATTATCCATATTCATACTCATTTCTTCATAACCTTTTTTAAGAAAATAAATCATCTAGATCATCATATGATAATATTCATCCTTGAATATTAATTTCCATAAGAATATTATTTATTCAAAAATCCTCATAATGAAACTACATAATCTCATTAATCATGTAACCATTATAATGAAACAATATAATCTCTTGATCATAATCCTCATAATTAAACATAGTAATTCTTAATTAAAAACTCACAAAATTAACTAACTTCATACTATGTGTGGTGATGAACTACAACTGATTGTATGTTTGTATGTTAATGTATTGTCATTGATGTCAACTTATTTGAGTATCATTATGGTGACAAACATCTACTATGGATTGAAGATCTGGAATAAACAAATTTTATGTGGTCGGTAGATGAAGAGTTCTCTATACAGTGAGAGATAGTGAACACCAAGCAAAACATAGTGTATACCAAGCACAGTGATAACCGAGCTAGAGATCGCTGATACAACACGGTATTGACCGAGCAATTTAATCAAACCGAGGCCAACTAGAATGTTGAGCTGAAAATTCATGATTCTGAGTTAAATGATAAGGTTTGTTATATTGATAAAACGGTTATGAAAATTCAAGAAAGATTGGATAACAAAGATTGAAACATGTTTTTACCACAATTGTCGAGGATGGTTTAAGCGGAAAAATCAACGATGGAGATTAAGTGGAAAAATCTAAAGGCTGGAAATTAAATGAGTTATGATGTCTATATAAGAGACAAGAGATTCATTTTGAATCACACCTGAGGTGCACATGCAAATTTTATGCATGACTGATCAAACTGGTTAAAGACAGAACTTAGCATTTTTTGCAGACATCGTTGAGCAACAGAGGAACGAGCATTACCGAGCAGAATAGAGTATGAAATATGAGATGAACTAAAGTGAAAAAATTGATCAAAGGTATTGTGTACTTAGCATAGATCTGAAAATATACAAAATAGAGTTGTATTTGAATCAGATCATTACTATATCAATTTAACCATTGTTACAGATAAATATCTTAACTGAGTAGGACGTGAAAGTCTTTATTATGACATTCTAATGAATGTTGAGTGTTTTCTTGTTGACCCCATAGTGAATGCATGGTCAAGAGAGAACTGTTAGTTTTAAGTCCTCTAACCAGGTCACATTTAATAGTGTGCATTGTAACCTTTAACAGGGTTGGCTCTTCACCGATCTCACTTTAGAAGAGTGAAATATTTTGGGTTACCGGTCCTAGGTAGTTTTTCCCTTTGCAGGGTTTCCACATTAAAAATCTGTGTCAATGTGCATGAATGTTGTGGATTGTTATTTTTCTTTACACTTTACTTTATTGACATTGATCGATAATCACAGTATTAATTTATTGATACTCGGTAAATACTATATGACTAAAGTTTGAGATTACAGAATATATTTCACCGAGTTGAATTATATGTTTGAAATTTTTTTTATATACATTTGGAGGAATTTAGGACTATAGGATAATTGGGAGCATTGATTCACCCCCCTCTCAGTTATTCTAACAATTGGTATCAGAGCCTACAGTGCTTAGAAGAAAGTTTTGAAGGACTTAAGCTAAAGATCACAAGATGTATAAGAAATACACACTAAAGCTGAACAAGGAGAACTTCTCAACATGGAAAAGAAGAATGAGACAATACCTATCAGGGATTGGAGAGGACATTGCAATATACCAGGATAATGAATTTATTATACCTATTGGACCCTTGATTGTTAATCAGATGAAAGATAAAATGAGCATAATGTTATAATGGTGGAGATATCGTCTTCATTTACTGATGCTGAATTTGAAGATATCAAGTCATGAACATCAGCCAAGAAGATGTGGGATAAGATTTTACTAGTTTATGGAGGAGATGCAAATGTGCAGAGAGTTAAAGCTGAAAGTCTCTGAGGAAAATTTGATGATATGAGAATGAAAGGAGAGGACATAACACAATATTGTACCTGACTTAAGGAAGTTGTGAATGTTATTCGAGGAGCAAGTGGAACTATTGACGAAGACACTATTGTTAGTAAAATTCTTAGAACTTTATTGCCTATTTATTCTATAAGAGTCTTTGCAATACATGAAATGAGAGAAACACCTGGAAATAATATTACTGTTGATGTTCTTGTTGGAAGATTGATTTCTTTTGAGTTGAATAATTTTGACAATAGTGTTGTACCTTCTATGGAATCTGCATTTATGTGTACTTTGAAAATTGGTAAATCTAGTGGCAAACACATAATCAAAAATAATAGTGACAGTGATAGTGATGATAAGGAACTTGATGAACTTGAAGCTTTAATGGTTATAATATTGCACAAAGGTAAAGGAAGATATAAAGGTAAACTACCTTTGATATGTTTTAACTGTAAAGAGATTGGCCATTTTGTTGCAAGATTTACGTAACAAAAAGAATGAGGAAAGAAATGTTTGATCTAATGACAGAAAGGATGACCAAGACTACAGAAGAAACAAACAATATGATAGAAGTAATGACCAAGATTACAAAGATAAAGGCAAGAAGGCTTGTTACATTGTTGAAGATAAAGATAATGACAGTAGTTGTGATAGTGATGAAGACATTGAGACAGTGTTTGTAGCTTTGAAAGATGATTCATATGAAGATGAAAGGTATGTAGAAACAATAATTATTTATAAAGTTAGTAAGCATGACATTTGGGTTATTGATAGTGGTTTTACACATCACATGACTAGAGATAAATGAAAATTTGAATTTCTTGAACATTACAATGCTGGATCTGTTAGAATGGGAAATGATACAGCTTGTCAAGTGAAAGGCAAAGGTACTATTATGCTGAAAATTAAAATAAAATGTGAGTATGAATATTGGTTGAAAGGACTTAATTGTAATATGTTGAGCGTTTCATAGCTGAATAACATAGGTCGTCGATTTGCATTTGAAAATAGAAAAGCTAGAATCTATGATGGAACAAGAAAGTTGATCGGCACTGGTGAACAATCAAAAGGTAACCTATTCTATCTTGACACTGCCGAAACTAATTTCTTATTGGAAAATAATGAAGATATACGGTTATGGCATAAAGGGATTTGTCATGTAAATTTTAACAACATGGTTAATATTAGTAAGAAAAGGAAATTTAGAGGCTTACCAAGCTTATCTAAATCAGACCATGTAATGTGCAAAAATTGTCAAATGGGAAAGATGTCAAAGTCTAGTTTTAAGAGCAAGAATTTTTCATCTAATGATATTTTGGAGATAGTTCATACAGACCTATGTGGACCAATGAGAAAATAGAGTTATTATGGGGATAGATACTTTATTTTATTTGTTGATGACTACTCTAGAATGATGACTGTCATGTTCCTAAAAGAAAAATATGAAGCATTTAAGATGTTTAAATGGCACAAAGCTAAAGTGGAAAAAGAAACTGGTAGAGAACTAAAGTGTTTGAGATATGATAGAGGAGGTGAATTTATTTTTGATGGGTTGACTAAGTTTGGTAATGAGTATGGAATTAAAAGATAGGTTTCTACACTGAGGACACCACAACAAAATGGAGTTGCTGAAAGAAGGAATAGATCAATTGTGGATTGTGCTAGAACACTGATGATTAAAAAGAATATTGCACAAACATACCAGAGAGAAGTAGTTAGTACTATTGTATACACACTGAGATGAGTACAACTAAAGAAAGATACAAACAAGACACCTTATGAGCTATGGTATGGTTATACACCTAATGTGAGCTATTTTAGAATATTTGGAAGTCATTATATTATAAAAGATGATCGAAATGGAAAATTTGACTCAAAAAGTGATGAAGGGATATTTCTTGGATATTCTACTAAGATTAAAGCTTACAAATGTTTGAACAAGACTTCTAAAAAAATCATTGAAAGTGCAAATGTGAGAGTTGATTAATTTAATGAGAAGAATGATGAGGAAAGAACCAAAGAACCGGAATCTTACAGTAGATTTTTCTACATGGAATAACCTGATAATATACCGATGTAGATGCCTAACATTACCATGCAACATGGTAATGTCACTGGGTAACATGAAGCACAGACCGAGAATCAGGAAAATGCTGAAATTAAAGATCATGAACAAGAAAACAATGAACCTATAGGAGAAGACAATGAACAACAAAGAATTGAACCTGAACTTGCTAAATATGTGAGAAGACATCATCCATGAAATCATATTATTGGAGATAAAAGAGATGGCATGATGACAAGAAGTAAGATAAAAGACAACACATGTTTAATTTGTGAATTTGAGCCTAAGAATGTTAGAGATGCATTAGAAAATGAAGAATGGATTACTGCAATGAATGAGGAAATTGAGAAGATATAGAAACAAAAGACATGGACATTAGTACCGAGACCAAGTGATAAAAATGTCATTGGCACCAAATGGATATTTGATAATAAATTGAATGAGAATGGAGATGTAACCAGAAATAAAGCAAGATTAGTTTGCAAAGGGTATGCACAAGAAGAAGGGATTGAATATGGAGAAAATTTTGCACCTGTTTCTAGACTTGAAGGAGTTAGGATATTAACTGCATATGCTGCATATAAAGGATTCAAAGTATATTAGATGGATGTTAAGTCTACATTTTTGAATGGAATACTGGAAGAAGAGGTATACATTGAAAAAATTGTAGGATTTGTTGATCCTAATAAGACAAACATGGTATGTAAGTTACACAAAGCTTTATATGGATTGAAATAAGAACTGAGAACATGGTATGAAAGAATAGACTCCTATCTTATAAGTATTGAATTTATTAGAACAAGTGATAACATTAATTTGTATTTGAAAGGAGGAAATGATGATAAGACCCTTATTGCTGAAATTTGTTTTGATGATATTATATTTGGAGGTAATGATAACCTATGCACTTCATTTTCTGATGAAATGAGGAAGGAATTTGAAATGTCAATGTTTGGAGAGATCAAAGATTTTTCTTGGCTTGCAAATTTTACAATAGACTGTAGGTATCTACATTACTAAATCAAAATACATCAAGGAAGTACTGAAGACATTAAGAATGGAATAATCAAAACCAGTCGGAACACCTATGGCGATAGGATGCAAACTGACAAAAGAAGATAAGACACCTGAGGTAAATTAAACTTTTTATAGATCTATGATTGGCAAGTTGATGTATGGTGTACACACAAGACCATACATAGAGCACACAATTAGAATTGTTGCAATATTTTTTGCTAATCCCAGAGAATCACATATGAATGTTGTTAAAAGAATTTTTAGATATCTGAAGAACACTGCAGATTATGGACTATGGTACAAAAGTGAAAGAAAGTTTGAACTGAAAGTTTATACTAATGTTGATTGGGCTGGGATAATTGATGATAGAAAGAGAACTATTTGTGGAGCATTATTTATAGGAGAAATATTGGTTACTTGGATAAGTAATAAGAAAGGATGCATATCTCAGTCAAATACAGAAGTAGAATATGTTGTTGCTACTGAAAACTCTTAGAATATAGCATGGATAAAAACAAATTTTGAAAGACATGAATGTAGATATCACTAACCAAGTGATAATTTACTATAATAATACAAGTGCAATAAATATTTCAAAGAATCTTGTGATGCATGCAAAAGAAAAGGAATATATCTGTTGGAATAATGGAAGGGTGTGTACTAAGAGGGGAGGGGTGAATCAGTACCCTTAAAACTTTTTATCAATTAACCTAATTACTTATTTCTTGTATAACTGACCATTATTGCTTTACTACCTCATGCATGTAATATCATAGCATAAATGTAAATGCATGTAAACAAACATAGAAACATTCATGAAACTCATTTACACATGACACAAGAATTGATAATGAGGAAAACCCCTGCTAGAAGGTAAAAACTATGGTGGGGATGAAACCCACATAGCTTCACTATCTGCAGAATGGAATGTGTCAGTTAAGGCTACAAGTTTTGATCACTTATGATGATCTTAACCTATTAGGAGTAACATGTTAGACTTGTTAGGTCTACTCGGTTAAGATATTTCATCAACACAATGTATGTGTGCACTCGGTTAAGAGATTTACAATAAGACTGTTAAGTCCACCTTCTAGAAGGATTTCTTCTATTTGCTACAATTGTTAGAGAGTAGACAAAAATATTTATGACCTGATAGCTTGAAATATTGCATTACTGATTACAAAAACATTAAGTTCACAAAAACAATATCACCTTATTATGATGGATAATACCTCTGTTCTACTCGGTAGCCTTGAATCTAGTTCTTCATAACTAAATTTTGCTTTATCTGTTCTTCTGCATGAAAACCTCTTTTTGATCCATAGATGTCTTTGTGTGGCTACAATCATCATGTTCTTGATTGATTACACATCTATATATACACTGTATTAACCTAATTAGGTTTCATGCTTTTCTTGAATAACTCTAAGATCAAAGGTTTACAACTTGACCTTGATCTCCTAGTTTGCATTAATGCAATCAGTTAAACTAATTAAATCCATCAATTACACTTTTCTTTATCCATAATAAATGGTTTTCCAACTAAGTAAAAAGCTAATTTAAAGACTAAAGTGCTTTAGCTGACGTGTAGTTCAAATCCTCTTTTCTCAGTGTTAAAACTATCTCTTGGTTAAATTGGTGCTCGGTGATGTCTCTGCTCAGTTGTGTCTCTATAGACTAATGCTCAGTTATATCTCTATAAACTGATGCTCGATTGTGTCTATGTTTAGTTATGTATTTTCTTAGTGTACTAACCTTTTCAGTGACCATTGTGTTTGATGAACACTGCGCTCGGTGATCACTACCACTCGGTGAATGTTGTTACTCAGTGAATGCTGACACTCGGTGAAATGTGACCGACCAAAATTGCTTGTTTGTATACTAATGACAAATTTTGATCCTTTAAGTATTATCAATCTCCCCCTTTGGCATTAGTATCAAAAACTGATATGTACAGTATATAAACCAAGTATGTTATACTTATACAATGAATCCCCATGTGTTCATGCTCCCCCCTATGTGTATCCCTCGGTATGTACATGTTTTCCCCTTTGCAATGAAATTTACATATACATTTTCCCCCTTTTTTGAAAATAATGACAAAGATGGATAACTTACAGCTTGTTAAAAAGGTGCTTATGAGATTGCTTGATGTCTGCCATTAGCATTTCCCATTTCTCCTTTAGGTGCTCTAGGGTCATATGCTCCAATATGATTTGAGCATCCATGTCATAGATTTTTTCAGCAACTGACATCTTTGGGGTGGCAATTAAAGTTCATTCTGTTGTCATATGTGTTATCAGCAATGCGAGATTCAGTAGTAACACGCTTTGCATCGCAGTTACTTCATCTCTAATTTTTCTTTCTTCCATTTATATCTCAAGTCTTAACCGTTTGGATTCAACTAGCTTTTCATAATGCAATTGGAATGCATTTGGCTCAATTGAAAGACTTTGGGCACTATCTTTGATATCTTCATTCAATTTAGCTATTTGTGCATCATACTTGGTGGAGAAGTTCTCAATAGTGCATAGCTTTTGAACGAGGGTAACTAACTCTGAAATAATAGGTTCTAATTGAGTTACCAGTTCACAAATGTTTACCTTATTTACTAGCACTTCTTGGCTGATTTTCTCTATGAGTTTGTAGTGATACTTCTCCTCAGCTCTTTCTTCAATGACCTTCTTAGCATCTACATTCTGATCAATGATGGGTGCATCTTGATCAATTTGTGTGTCAGGAAATACCTGTATTATAATCTCCCTTGTTTTTTCTAGGACTTATGTATTTCTATGTTCCAATTTGAGTTTGTCCTATTGATCTTCCTTTTGCATAGCTCCCCATACCTTGTTAGTGACTTGTAATCAAGTGTTCTTGGGTCATAGTCGGGTATCTCTATGATTTCCTCAAGTGTTACTGGGGCTTTATTCTTCTTCAGAATGTTGTTGATAGTAGGAGAGTGAGGTATGATTGAAAGAGCCTTTTGTTTCTCTATTTCCATCATTAATTTCTTGGGAGGTGTCGTTCCTTTGCTAGGTGGCTCGATCAATACCTGTTGGTCGGTTGTAGACATTGTTGGAATAATGATACATTTGGCATCAGTGAATGCACTTAGTGAAAACACTTATTCGGTTTTGAATGCTTACCGAGCTCATCACTCAGCCCACAGCCTATACCAAGCATTCAGTAAAGCTCACCGATCAAACAGTCCAAACCGAGCAGTAAGGCAGTCACCGAGCATATGAGAAAAACAGCAGTTACCGAGCAGACGGTAGTCACCGAGTCACCAGAGGTTACCGAGTGACAATGTATCTACCGAGTCACTGTAGCTACCGAGTTCCAAGCTACACTTCGGGACTAGTATG
>MU227495.1:123129-136341 GCA_018584345.1 Thuja plicata | reverse complement strand
GTTTATAGTAATCCCTGTTAAAAGATCTTTCAACCCTGTTAGGAGTTGTTCATTACAATGCAGTAGTATAGTGACCTAGTTAAGGGTCTGACCCTGTTAGGAGTCTTTTACAATAACCCTGTTAGGGTTGGTGGACTCACTGTCCAAGGAATCACTGTCCAAGTGGTGAAGGCTACAACCTTCTGGATATTTGATACACACTGTATCAACAAGATGAACTGTTGCTTGTGACACTACTTGTCTGATCAGTTCCTTTTGTGCGCCAATGCTTTAACCTCTTGTAAAGAACTACAACAATCTTATTTGTATTCTAAAAGCTTCAACTTCAATATCTATATTATCAACGTATGATAAATATAGCTCTGTTTCTTTAACACTCTGCTCTGCTTTTCTTATCTCTGGCTTTTGCAACTATTCTTATCACAAATGACCTTCTATAAGTACATACACCAAGTATGAGATCATGGGACCTGTTAGACAACTCTTCATAACATCCTTGTCAGCTCTACTAAGTGTGCAAGCATAATTACAATTGCACAAGTATAAACTGAATAGACGCGTCACTTCACTAAGTCAGCTTCACCAATTTAACCATAACTTTGCAATCTTCTTGAAACACATTTGGCACCTTTGGTTTAATATCACCAACACATAACTAATCATTAATATACACATGCATATCCTGAAGATAGGTGCAACTCAAGAATATGTCACATATGTCGGCCTTAAGCTGTTATACTCCCAGAACTGTAACCGCCAATAACAGAATTACATATCTTTACTGAAACTTCATATCTGGGTCTGCGTGTATGAACACAGGATAATAAACATGTCAAAAATATGTATCTATCCACCCAAGTCTTCATGTCATCATATGGATAAGTACATACAGAATTACTGCTGTGTATTATATGTTGTCATCAATGACAAACATACAATCAATCAATTGTTCAGAATCAAATCTCCAACAAGGTTCACTATCTGCAGAATGGAAGGTGTCGGTTAAGGCTACAAGTTGTGGTCACTTTTGATGATCTTACCCTATTAGGAGTAACATTTTAGACTTGTTAGGTCTACTCAGTTAAGATATTTCAGAAACATAATGTATGTGTGCACTCGGTTAAGAGATTTACAATAAGACTATTAAGTCCACCTTCTTGAAGGATTTCTTCTATTTTCTACAATTGTTAGAGAGTAGACAATAATATTTATGACCTGATAGCTTGCAATATTGAATTGCTGATTACAGATCCATTAAGTTCAAGAAAACAATATCACCTTATTGTGATAGATAATACCTCTGTTCTACTCGGTAGCCTTGAATCTAGTTCTTCATAACTGAATTCCACTTTATATGTTCTTCTACATAAAAACCTCTATCTGATCCATAGATGTATTTGTGCAGATACAATCATCATGTTCTTGATTGATTACACATCTATATATACAATGTATTAACCTAATTAGGTTTCACATTTTTCTTAAATAACTCTAAGATCAAAGGTTTATAACTTGACCTTGATCTCCTAGTTTGCATGAATAGAAATAGTTAAACTGATTAAATCCATCAATTACGCATTTCTTTATCTGCAATAAATGGTTTTCCAGCTAAGAAAAAATCTAATTTAAAGACTAAAGTTCTTTAGCTGACATGTAGTTCAAATCCTTTTTTCTCAGCGTTAAAACTATCTCTCAGTTAGACTAGTGCTCAGTGATGTCTCTGCTCAATTGTGTCTCTGTAGATTGATTCTTGGTTATATATCTATAGAATGATGCTTAGTTGTGTCTCTATTTGGTTATGTCTCTTCTCAGTGTACTAAGAATTTTGATGACCACTGTGTTCGGTGAACACTACGCTCGATGATCACTATCGTTCGGTGAATGTTGTTACTTGGTGAATGTTGACACTTAGTGAAATGTGACCGACCAAAAATGTCTGTTTGTATACTAATGACAACTTCTGATCCTTTAAGGATTATCAATATCTATCAAATATCACTACTTGAGGGAACAAGTAGAAGATAAATAAGTGATACTGGAATATGTACAATCAAAAGAACAACTTGTAGACATATTCACTAAACCCTTACTGAAGGATACATTTAAGTACTTGAGAGGTAGATTAGGGGTTCATCCATTGTTTATTGGCCACTAAGCTGACTAGGAGGTTGCATCAACCTACATGAAATCAAAATATCAATCATGTCAATGCAAAGATGAACTAGACTAACACAGACATATAAGTACACTACAAGGTACTTATTTTACTGCACTGAACATCAAAGATATTGTTTTTGCTACTGAAGAGCTAGATATTTTCTTTTTGCATCACTGTCAAAGGGAGAGAATGATCAATGAAATATCTATCCACTAAAGGGAAAAAAGAGAAAGGGAGAGAAATATCTATCTACAGAGAGATTTAAGAACAAAAAAGTCAAATCTGTAGGAAGAGTCTGCATGGTGAGTTTTTAATGCTGAAATAGTTTATTTATTCAAGCTAGGGAGAGCTACATAATTGTTGTAGTTGTAGAACAAAATTTTGGTATTTCTATGGCATTTTTATATTGCATATTTCATATCGTGTTTCTATTAATGACAAAGGGAGAGATTGATGAACTACAACTAATTGTATGTTTGAATTCATTTTTTGATAGTCAACTGAGTTACAGATATGATGATAAACATTATCAGTTAATGTATTGTCATTGATGTCAACTTATCTGAGTATCATTATGGTGACAAACATCTACTATGGATTGAAGATCTGGAACAAAAAAAATTTATGTGGTCGGTAAATGAAGAGTTATGTATACACTAAGAGACATTGAACACTGAGTAAAACACAGTGTATATCGAGCACGGTGATAACTGAGCTAGGGATCACCGACACAACACAGTATTGACTATGCAATTTAATCAAATTAAGGCTGAATACAATGCTGAGTTGGAAATTGATAATTTTGAGGTAAATGATAAGGTTTGTTATGTTGATCAAATGGTTATGAAAATTCAAGAAAGACCAGATGACAAAGATTGAAATGTTTTTTTAACACAACTGTTGAGGATGGTTTAAGTGGAAAAATCAATGATGGAGATTAAGCAGAAAAATATAAAGGATGAAAATTAAATGAGTTATGATGTCTATATAAGAGAAAATAGATTCATTTTGAATCACACCTGAGATGCACATGCAAAGTTTAGGCATGATTGATCAAACTGGTTAAAGACAAAACCAAGCATTTTTTGCAGACATGACCAAGTGACAGAGGAAAGAGAATTACCGAGAAGAATGGAGTATGAAGTATGAGATGAACTGAAGTGAACAAATTGATTAGAGGTATTATGTACTTAGCATAGATTTGAAAATCTGCAAAACATAGTTGTATTTGACTCAGATCATTTTTGTACCAGTTTAACCATTGTTACACATAAATCTCTTAACTAAGTAGGATGTGAAAGTCTTTATTATGACATTCTAATGAATATTGAGTGTTTTCTTGTTAATCCCATAGTGAATGCATGGTCAAGAGAGAACTGTTAGTTTTAAATCCTCTAACGAGGTCACATTTAACAGGGTTGGCTCTTCACCGAGCTCACTTCAGAAGAGTGAAATATTTTGGGTTACCGGTCCAAGGTGGTTTTTACCTTAGTAGGGTTTCCATGTTAAAAATCTATGTGTCAATGTTCATGAATGTTGTGGATTGCTATTTTTCTTTACACTTTACTTTATTGACATTGATCGCTATTAATTTACTGACACTCGGTAAACACTATATGACTAAAGTTTGAGATTACATAATACATTTCACCGAGTTGAATTATATGTTTGAAATTGCTTTTATATACATCTAGAGGAATTTTGGATTGTAGGTTAATTGGGAGCTAACTAATTCACCCNTCCCCCCCCCCCCCCCCCCCTCTCAGTTATTCTAACATGTGGTAAATTTGGTCTTCAACTTGATATACCAAACACTCAATAAACTATTAATTCAAAGGTTAGCATCATCAAATTAAATTCAAATCATTATGCAAACTACCCTCAAGAGAGGCTTATTGCTTCCAAGTTGAAGTGAGTTTGATTCTTGGAAGATGCTCATCAGATTGATATTTAGAATCAGTGACTAGACAACTCCAAAATGAAAGATTAAAGAGATGGACAAGATGCATGAACTTGCATACTTTTCCCTTAAAACCATGGAAATGAAATGCATGGAAACTACTAAGCTAAATTAATATTGAACATGAAGTAATCTAAGAAAGAATGCAACTACAAACTATGGAGATGAAGTTAGTAATTCATATTAGAACTAAAGATAAAATGCATTAAACTAACTACATCAAAGATGGAGGCTACAACATGATCAAAACCTAAAACTAAAATAGCATTATAACTTTGCTTCTTTAAATTTCCTCTCTTTGAGCAAGGGGAGCTATCCATTTTTATAGGAAATTCCTTGAAATGGACGGTGATTGAGTGTGCAATAGAATAAGGGTGTCCTTCGCCTTTTTAATGCAAAGAAATTGAGAGCCCAACAAAGCATATTCATAGTTTCCTCGCTCTCATCTACATCCACAATAATTTTCCTCTACTTATGATTACTCTTTATTCCTACCATTTTTTCATGACAAATATCTTGTTCACAACAATTTTTCTACTACTGACAAAAATTTATGGGGTTTTATATGTAGAAAATAAATACCTGAAGTGAGCAGTCATACCTGGTGCACATCTGAATTTTAGCTAAGACTACATCTCTATCTATTTAACCTGGTAACTTGGATGGTATCTATCGCCTACTGAATCATGAGTGACCTTCTCAATGTCAAAAAGGGTTTTTGCTGATGAAATTTTTTAAATATAGTTTTTTATTTTATTATGCTTGGTCACCAAAATAAATGTATCAAATCTAACGAGCACAACACACCTCACCTTCAAGTTAAAAAGGGAAAATGTCATATGTTGTTTCTGTTATCCCCAGAAATACACGCATGCAATGTCCAAATATCCATCTCTAACCCCCAACCATAAATTCCTTCTGCCAGAAACATAATCCTAAGCATTTGACTTTAGCTCCCTCCCTTTATTTTTGGGCTGGCAATGCCCATCCCCTTTTCTCCTAATATTTCCATGGAAAAATGAAAAGATTGACATCAGATTAATTATGAAATTTTTGTAAGACTATAATTTATATAATATTTTTGCGCATTGTGTGGTTTCCAAGGAGAAAACTAATCCTCAAAAGACTATCCAAAACATTAGCCTCCTTCTTTAATGACAGGGACTAACAAATGACCTGGAATCTCAAAATCCTTTTGAATAGCAACATTGGAATCCATTTTTGTTTTAATTCAAACTGCAATCCTTATTAGAGATCATCATTGAATTTGCCAAATTTAATGATCCCAATTTCACTTTCACACAAAAAACAAATATTAATACATTTGATTGAACAGATAAGTTTCGTCAAAAGGTTGGCAACTTGGAACAATTCTTACATTATAATGCCTACAATAAATAAACCTATCTGAATATGAGAACACATGTATGTGATGAAGTAGAAAAAAAAACAATAATTTAGAAATTATAATATACTGAGAATTGTATGTCATAGTACTGAAATTATCATAAATGATATATTAATAATTGCATTTCTAAAAAGCTGCATATTTTGAATAATAATTACGCCTAAACTAAATGTCCAAAATTATATTGATGCATTCACAAATATAAGAAATGGATCTGCAAACTTCATACTGTGCAATTTTGTGCATGCATAGACAAGCACTCTAGAAGAGATGTAATGGTTATGAAATAATAACATAAAAAAAAAGATGAGAGAAAAAGACCAATAAATAGAATGAAATAGGAAGAGAATAAGTGGACTATGAATAGTATCATTCTTTTTCTATGCATTTTTTTCTTAATTTCAAGTGACGGGCTACCGTTTTTAAAACTTTGTTGATTTTATTTTGATAATATTCATTTGTTGAAATTTTTTGTTTCAATAATCTTTTCATTTTTCTCACTTTTAAACAAAAAAGTTTGGCAAAATTCTAAGTGTACTAGAGTTCAAAAATAACACCATAAATCTATATTTCTAGGTCATGAGCATAAGAAAAACATTATTTGTATGATTTCCAAAAAAAAAAAAAACTGAATTTATTGATAACTTGGTGCAGGAGCACCTAGGAAAACTCTAAGGTCCTTCAATTTGTGTTTGGCTTGTACTGACCCTAGCCAGGTCAAGAGTGTTTTGAAATACCTTAGAAGGTCGTGNGTGTGTGGGGGGGGGGGGGCGAGATCTAGGTTAGCCTTAATCTAATCTAGTAATATTTTTTTGTTAAGGAGTAGTTTTGGTTTTAGTTCTCTTTGAGGCTTAAATTTGGGATTTTGGGTAAACATGCTTAAAAGGTAAGGGAAAGGATTTAATTAGGCCTAAAATTGTTTCTATAATAATTTTCCAACATTTGATAAGGATTAAAGGTTATTTGATTAAGTTAGGAGTCAAAATGCAAAAGTTGTCAAAATGTTGTCATGACAACATTTGCAACTTTTCAAAGTTGCATGATAACATTTGTAACTTTGCAAAGTTGCATGACAACTTTCTCTCCACAAAGACAAAATATTTGTTCTAGGGAATGGTCAGTATCCTAGCCACTTGCACCTAAGAGGTAAAGGTATAAAAGCCACAAGAAGCCCAAATCCCAAGGTTGGATGTTTTTTTTGAATGAATACAAGTACACTTCTTTTGCATTATATCTCTGGTTTTTTAAGACAGTTTGAGAATTTTTTTTTACTAGTGTGGGATTTGTGTAATTAAGGTAGTTTCCTTTCATTGTGTACATTTTTGAAGTTTATTTCTATTATTTAGTTAGTTTTTTGTAAATCTTTTGTAAATAAGCTAGTCTCTGGCTTGTCCAGGACTATGTGCATAAAAATGGCTCCCACATGAAACCCCGTCATGGAATCATCACAAGACTGAGGGAAATGTTAGAGGAGCCTATTTAAAGTGTACATATGGGAGGAGAAGGCCTTGAAGTGATATTTTTTATTTTTGTGAGAAAGCCCTAGGCGAGTCTAGAGCAACCTGGTTAGGTGTTTGTCAGTGTCTTTTGGTGTTTGAATGCAGGGGTTCAATTGAAATAATGGATCCAAGTGGATGGTAGAAGTATTTGGAGTTTTTTAGAGACCTTTGAAAAAGATTGAATCTTTACCAATCCATGTGAACAAATTTTGAGGCATAAATCAATTGATTGGTTCTTGAGAAGCCAATTAGCCCTAGAAGCCCTTAAATAAAGGGATCACCTATACGGATGCCTTGGAGAGTTAATACATAAAAAATATTGTGTAATTCCATAAAGGGTGTCATAATCATACATTATTTTTTGGGGTTGTTTGGGAAATTTTTCAAAGTTTGAGTAAAAACTAGTGAAATAGGGCTAATAGACCTAATAGGCCTAAAAGACAAGATTCCATCAAAATATTGGAATCAATATTGGAGACTTTGAAACCCTAATCTAAAGGGATTGAGTGAAGTTCAGAGAAGGTATTAGAAGGTGATTGAACACCTTACAAACAATGAAAAAGTGAATTGAACAAGAAAGGATCTTGGATGGATCTAAGAAGGAGGTAGGAAGTGAAGATTGTATCAGTGATAGTTACCCCTAGTGAAGCATACTAGGATGCCACC
Organism: Thuja plicata; assembly: GCA_018584345.1. NCBI lineage: Eukaryota > Viridiplantae > Streptophyta > Pinopsida > Cupressales > Cupressaceae > Thuja > Thuja plicata. The sequence continues at coordinate 128,650 of MU227495.1, read as the reverse complement.
TTTTGGATAGGAATTGGAGAAGTCCTAAATAGATTAGAAGAGGGATTTAAAGATCCTAGGAGGTAGTGTTAGGGTCTTCAAGGAATTGGGAACAGAGAGGGTCCTAGTTGGCTTGTGCAAGCACACTAGAGAGTATCTATCAGATTGGTATTAGAGCCTATAAGAATAGGCTTGTGGGTGGATGATTCAACCAGAAGAGCTAGTTGGAGAATCGATAATGGTGACTAATTCTGAATTGGATAAGAAGGTGGATCAGCAAGAAGTAGAAAATAGATTTCTCAGGGAAAGATTGGCTCAATTAGAGCAGAAGTTGGATCAAGTGGATGAAAAGACTAAGGAAGTCAAAGACAAGGTAGAAGGAAAGCACAAAGAAGTATCCCTAGAGGATTAGGGCCATGAACCAAACCCTATCCTAAATGAAGAACCCTTTTTGAAAGCATTAAAAGCCCTAAGTGGGAAGGCACTAGAGGGTATTCCTATATTTAGTGGGAAAATGGAACCAAAGGTAGTATTGGATTGGATTGAAGGGCTTGAAATTCACTTTGAGTGTGATGGAATAACTGAAGCCCAAAAGGTGAAAGTGGAAAAAGAAAGACTTAGGGGCTTTGCTCTCACCTGGTGGAAATTCATTCAAGATGAGAGGGAGAAGGAAGGGAAGAAACCTATAGCTAGATGGAAGGCTTGGTGGCTAAGATCAGAGAAGCCTATATTTCATAGGATTATGAGATCTAGTTGTACAAGAAGAGGCAGGGCCTTATACAAAAAGAGCTAGATGTCAACTCTTACACAAAGGAGTTTCAAAGACTATGTATGAGGTCTAGAGTTGCAGAGGATAAGAGTGTGAAAGTATCTAGATATATAAATGGCTTAAGGTGGACTATAAAAGATGAGCTTAGTCTCCTAACCCCTACCACAGTACAAAGATGCCACCAATTGGCTATTAAGGTGGAAGAAAATATGAAGAAGAAAAAATATTCAGTGAGTAATAGAGGTAGAGGAGGAGGAAGAGATGAAGAGGCCATAGAGGAGGTTATGGTGGTAGGAATGAAGAACCAAAGACACAAGGTGAAACCAAATTAACAGAGAAAAATGAAGGAAGCTCAAGTAGAGGATCTTTCAATAGAGGAAGAGGCTCCAATAGTAATTGGAGAGGAAGAAATAGTGGACAAGGAAGAGGTTCATAATTTTCAAACATGAAGTTTTACCACTGGAACCAGTTAGGAAACCCTACATATAGTTGTCTAGAGAAGGGGTATACATCCCAAGGGAGTGAAAAAAGAATAAATTATGTTCAAGAAGAGTCAAGCAGCAATAAACATAGAGAGGTACCCTTAGAATCAGAAGAAGGAGAGAGCTTGATGATTAGAAGGATATTGATTAAATAGCCAATGAGAGAATAATCCAGTCAGAGAAGAGCACTATTTAGGATGAAGTGTGAAATCATGGGGAAAGTTTGCAAAGTCATTATTGACTCAGGTTCAACTGATAATATTGTATCAGAGGAGGTATTTTCTAAACTAAAACTGAAAAGGATTCCCCATAAAAATCCATAAATAGTCACTTGGTTGAAAAAGGGACAATATGTCCTAGTTAATGAGCAAGCATGGGTGGAATTCTCTATTGGGAGATATAAGGATATAGTACTCTATGATGTTTTCCAATGGATTCCTACCCTTTCCTATTGGGAATTCCTTGTAAATTTGATAGACAATCCATGCATGATGGAGCCAATAATGCTTACTCTTTCAAAAAGGATGGTGTAACTTTTAAAATCCAGTCTCTATTAGAAGAAGGAGAAGTGAAGTCCACAAGGCCTAATGTCCTTTTGGTAGGTGAGAAAGAGTTCTTGGAAACCCTTAAAGAAGGAGAAGGAGTAGGGTATGCACTGGTTTTGAAGCCCAAGGAAGAAAAGACAATGAAGACAGAGAAGAATATAGAGCTTCCCATGGAGGTTCAAGAAATGTTGAAGGAATTTCAAGACATTGTAAGTGATGGAAAACCATATACCCTACCCCATAAAAGAGCCATTAGCCATCAAATAGATTTCATCCTAGGAGCCACACTTCCTAATAAAGATGCATACAAGATGACCCCTCAACAAAATGAGGAGATTGCCAAGCAAATACAATAACTTACAAACCAAGGTATCATTAGGAGAAGTATAAGCCCATGTGTTGTTCCTACTATCTTAGACCCTAACAAGGGAGGTACTTGGAGGTTATGCACTAATTCTAGGACATTAATAGAATCATCATTAGGTATATATTCCCCCTCCCAAGGATAGAAGACCTAATGTACTATTTAGGCGATGCCAAGTACTTTACTAAGATTGACCTCAAGAGTGGATACCACCAAATCAAGGTCGAATAAGGGGATGAGTGGAAGACTTCCTTCAAGACCACTGAAGGGTTGTATGAGTGGCTTGTAATGACATTTGGGATATCTAATTCCCCATCTACATTCATGAGGATTATGAACAAGGTGTTGAAGGATTATATTGGTAAGTTTCTAGTTGTCTATCTTGATGACATTTTGATCTTTAGCAAGTCTAGAGAAGAACATCTTAAGCATCTGCAAATTGTGGTTAAAAATTTGCATGAGGAAAAGATAATGATAAATTTAGACAAGTGTGAGTTCACGAAGCAGGAACTAGTATATCTTGGCTTTGTTTTGTCTCAAGGGAATATCAAAATGGACCCAAGCAAGGTAGAGGAAATCATCTATTAGAATAATCCCAAAGGATAACTGAGAGGGGGGGGTGAATCAATTATCAACTAATTTAATTATTTTCTCTTATTAATTCCAAAATATCATAAAGTAAAAGCATCTTCAGATAACACAATAGACAACACCAAAATTTTGTTACGGGGAAACCAAATGGTAAAAACCATGGTGGGAATTAGCACCCACAATGAACTATACTTGTTTATAATAATCCCTATTAGAAGATCTTACAACCCTGTTAGGAGTTTTTCTTTACAATGCAATAAGTATAGTGACCTGGTTAAGGGTCTAACCCTATTAGGAGTCTTTTACAAATAACCCTGTTAAGGGTGAGAACTCACCGTCCAAAAGCTCACTGCTTCAATGGTGAAGGCTACAACCTTCTGTAGAACAGATATGCACTATATCTGATGATGAATTTTAGAGTAGACCTACTATCTTAATCAATTCCAATGTAATGTAATCTTCCACTACTTCTTCACATAGATCCTTGATGAATGAAACTTAACTGACATCCTGCTCTGTACCTTTTCTATCTCTTTTCTTATCATTCACACTTGGCGTTCATCAAATGAACTACTATAAGTATCTTCTCCAAAGGATGTGATCTTCATTGGCTCAAGGAGTCCCTCCACTACTTCTTTAATCAGTCATATCAACCATGCAATTAGATTTGAATCATGCAACTCAAACTGGATGGACGCGACGCTTCACAAAGTTGGCTCCACCAAATCAAATCCAATATTACTATTCTATTATAACATGTTTTGCACCTTTAGAGAAGCATTTGGAACTCATAACTCAACATGAATACAAACACACATATCACAAAGATAGGCACAACTCAAGAAATAATGTTATTACGTCGACTCTTCTCAGACAGTCTTCTGTCACTGTAACTGTCATAACTGAATAACATAACTTAAGTGAAACTTCATATCTTACTTGGCATGAATTTACATAGCATCTAGAACATGTATAAACCATGGAAATAAAAATGCGTAGATCAAGAACATCTATACTGATAATTGCATATAGAACACTGTTGTATATTATATGTCATCATCAATGACAAACATACAATCAATTATTTGCATAGAAGAGAATCTCCAACAATCTGCCCCTTTGAAATTGATGGCAACATATGATATCATCAACTCAAAGTGTCTTCCTTATTTTAACAATCTTCTCAATATGCTCATCAAAGGTTCCTCTACACTGTTGCTCTGTATACTCTCCTAGAGTATATGCTCCCCCTTACTAATACTCCCCCTTTGACATCAATGACAAAGGGTTCCATAAAAAATTAGGCACAGGTACTACTCCAGAAATAGATTAGTCAATAATTCATCAGTCACCATGGACTGATGTACTAGCTGCTTTATTTGATCAGACTTAGGAAAGGGAATTACTCCCAAATTCTCCCTGAGATGCTCAAAATTATATTTTGATAAAGGCTTTGTGAAAATATCTTCCAACTGTTCTTTAGTGCTCACATAGTCCAATTTTACTTCTTTGTCTGCAAATTTTTCTCTAAGAAAATGGTATTTGATCTTAATGTGTTTTGTCTTTGCATGCATCACAGGGTTCTTGGACATGTTGATAGTGCTAGTGTTATCACAGTGAATAACAATAGGATAATCAACCTGAATACCAAAATCTTTAACCATCTTCTTGATCGAAACTATTGTTGAACAATTCAATGCTGCTGCAACATATTTAGCTTCTGTTGTTAACTAATAGATACAATTCTTCTTCATTCTTATCCAAGAAACCAACCTATCTCCAAGAAATACTGCTCCTCCTAAAGTACTCTTCCTGTCATCAATACAACCTTCCCAATCTGCATCTGTATATACATGAATTTGTACATTCTCTGATTTAGGATACCATAAACCATAGTCTATAGTTCCCTTTAGATATCTGAATATTCTCTTTATTGCCATTAGGTGATTCTACTAGGGTTCAGTTGCAAATCTACCAACAATGCCAACTGCATTAGATATGTCTGGTCTAGATTGAGTGAGATATATAAGTTTTCCAATCATAGACTTATACAATGTCTTGTCAACTTATGTGGAATCATCCTCTTTAGAAAGCTTGCTTCCTGTTATCATAGGAGTGTATACTGGCTTACAATCTTCCATCTTGAATGTCTTCAATATTTGCTTCACATATTTGGACTGATTTATGAATATTCCTTTATCTATCGGCTTTACATTCAATCCCAAAAAATATTTTATAGGACCAATCATGCTCATTTCAAATTCATTCTGCATTTCTTTTGCAAATTCTCCACTAAGCTTTTCATTACCTCCAAAGATAATGTCATCAACAAATATGGAAACCAGTAATAATCCATCAGGTGTCTTTCTTATGAATAAGTTGCAATCTGTTGCTCCTTTCTTGAAACCAATCTTGGTAAGATAACCATCTAGTCTCTCATACCAAGCTCTTTGGGCATGTTTAAGTCCATATAGTGCTTTCTTCAATCTACATACTATGTCTGGTTTATCTAATAGATTAAATCCTTCAGACTATTCTATGTAGACTTCTTCCTTCAAGTCACCATTCAGAAAGGATGATTTGACATCCATTTGGTATACTTTAAAGTCTTTGAATGTTGCATAGGCCAAGAATAACTTAATGGCTTCTAGTATGCTCATAGGTGCAAATGTGTCAGTGTAATCTATTCCTTCCCTCTGTGCATATCCTTTACACACCAGTCTTGCTTTGTTTCTGACCACTGTACCATCTTCATTCATCTTATTCCTGAATACCCACTTTGTTCCAATCA
>MU227495.1:99744-123079 GCA_018584345.1 Thuja plicata | reverse complement strand
GTCTTGCTTTGTTTCTGACCACTGTACCATCTTCATTCATCTTATTCCTGAATACCCACTTTGTTCCAATCACATTTTTTTCACTAGGTCTAGGAACCAATTCCCATGTATCATTTTTGATTATTTGATCTAATTCTTCTTCCATTGCTTTCTTCCAATCAGAATCCTTGCAAGCATCTTCAACACTTAAAGATTCAACCTGTGAAAGTAAACATACCTCTTTATCCATTGTTAAACTTTTTGCTTTAGATCTAGTCAAAACACTACTGCTCTGATCTCCAATGATATCATCTTTTGAATGGTATCTAGATGTGAATTTTGGAAATTTTGGTGTGACATCCTCATCTATAATCTGTGATACTTCTTTTCTTGATTTAGGTTCATTACATGATACATCAATACAATCAAACATTTCTTCAATAATAGTGTCTTTACTGCTAGGCCTGGGTTCATCCTCAATCATAGGTGCATATTCATAGTAGCTCTCTTGAACCATGAACTTCTCACCAATCTTTACATGAGTACTTTCAATTATCTTCTTTAGTCTCAAATTAAAACATCTGTATGCTTTGCTTTTAGTAGAGTAACCAAGGAAAATGCCTTTATCGCTTCTAGCATCAAACTTACCAATACCATCATCTCTCTTGATGTAGCACTTGCTACCAAAGATTCTAAAGTATTTTACTGTAGGTACATTACCAAACCAAAGTTCATAAGGTGTCTTATCTGCGCTTGGCCTTAATTGTGTTCTGTTGATAGTATAGACTATTGTATTGACTGCATCTCTCCAATAGATGTGCACAACTTTTCCTTCAATCATCATAGTGCACGCTGTATCAAGTATGATCATGTTCCTTCTTTTTGCAATTGCATTTTGTTGAGGGGTTCTAGGAGCACTCAACTATCTTTTGATTCCATGTTCTTCGCAGTACTCATACAACTGGTCAGAGGTGAATTCTCCTTCTCTATCTGATCTTAGACATTTTAGTTTTATTCTAGATTCATTCTCAATCTTAGCTTTGAATATTTTGAATTTCTCAAAGGCTTTAGAATTATCCTTTAAGAACGCAACCCACATCATCCTTGAAAAATCATCAACAAAAAAAATGAAATACCTTTCTCTGTAGTATGATCTTGTTTGAGTAGGACCACATAAATCTGTATGCACTAGGTCTATTTTGTTTTTAGCTAAGTTATGCTTTCTTCTGAAAGAGATTCTTACATGCTTTCCCATAACATATTTCCTGCACATTGTGTCAACTGGTCTTGCAATACCTGGAAGGTCTCTAACTGCCTTGACATTTCTTATCTTTACTATATTGTCAAAATTGATATGATAGAGTCTCTTGTGCCATAACCAACTGTCATCTACTTTTGCAACAAAACAACTTACATCTGAATTGAGCTGTAAAACATTACCTTTTGTTTTTTATCCTGATGCAATCATGTCTACTTATTTGTTGTTAATAATGCATTTGTTGTCTTTGAATTCCAAATGATAACCTTTGTCAAGTAGTTGTCTAACACTTAGTAAGTTGTGATGTAATCCATCAACATACAGAACATCATCTGTCTTTTTCTTTCCATCCAGGGTGATAGATCCTTTGCCTATGATAGGTTTAGGAGTGTTATCTCCAAATCTAACCATACCACCTTTGTACTTTTCTAGATGAACAAATCTATCTTTATCACCTGTCATGTGGTGAGAGCATCTGCTCTCAATGATCCAATCAGTTCTGATGTCTTCAATGTCCATTTCCTCAAGCAATTTTTCCATGTCTTTAATGAAAATGAATCCAATTTCATCCTCTCCTGAATCTTCACCTGTTACACCTTCTTCAGCATGGTAGCATTTTTTTTTGTATTCAGGTTTGTAATCAGATCTGAACTTCTTGACTCTTGTGGGACACTTGGATGAAAAGTGACCAATCTCATTGCATGAAAAACATTTGAATGGAATATGTCCTTTATACTTTCCTTTTCCTTTCTTTTCTCTTTTAGCAATCATGGCAATAATTTATTCTAGTTCTTCATCAACTTCTTCTTTCTCATTTGAAATGTGTAAAGTTTTCTTACCATGTATTGATGCTGTGAAGGTTGTTTCACTTTTGGGTTCAATCTTCAATCTTGATATCTCAAATGCTGAGATTTTACTGATCAAAGTCTCTCTCTTGAAGTCCTTTGAAAATTGCATGGTTTCATCTAGAATATTGATCTTGCTCTCATAGTATGTTGTCAATGTAGTCATTAGCTTCTCCATTATTTCTTCTTCTAAGATTTCTCCACCATTATTTCTAATTCCAGAAACTACTTCATTTATCCTCTGATTGTAGGCTCTGATGTTCTATTCAGGTAACATCTCAGGATTGTTTTATTTCTTTTTCCATGTTTTCCTACACGTATCCTTTGCTTGGATATCAACTTCAAACATGTCTTCTAAATACTTCCATATTGTGTATGCCTTGTCTACTTTCTTGATCTCAGAGAATTCACTGTCAGATAGTGCACTTATAAGGGCTTCTTTGGAAATAACATTAGCTATGAATGTATCCTTTTGTTTACTAGTAGCATCATCTTTTGCAAGGTATTTTAAAGAGGGAATAGCAACTTCTTGTGTGTCTATCTCAAATATCTCAAAACCAACACACTATAGATGTGTTATCATTTTGTTCTTCCAATCCAAATAATTCTTTCCATCAAACTTAGGAATCTCTTTTCTGAAGTATGCCATCTGATCTACCTTAAGCTGTTAGGCTTTCTCTTCAAGGCACTTGGCTCTGATACCAATTGTTAGAATAGTCCCAAAGGATAACTGAGAGGGGGGGTAAATCAGTTATCAGCTAATTTAATTCTTTTCTCTTATTAATTCTAGAATACCATAAAGTAAATGCACATTTAGATAACATAATAGACAACACCACAATTGTTTTATGGGGAAACCAAATGGTAAAAAACCTAGTGGGAATTAGTACCCATAATGAACTATACTTGTTTATAATAATCCTTGTTAGAAGATCTTACAACCCTATTAAGATTTTTTATATACAATGCAATAAGTATAGCGACCTAGTTAAGGGTCTGACCTTGTTAGGAGTCTTTTACAAATAACCCTGTTAAGGGTGAGGACTCACTGTCCAAAAGCTCACTTCTTCAATGGTGAAGGATAAAACCTTCTGTAGAATAGATATGCACTATATCTGATGATGAAATATAGAGTAGACCTGTTTTCTTGATAAGTTCCAATGTAATGTAATCTTCCACTGCTTCTTCACATAGATCCTTGATGAATGAAACTTAACTGATATTCTGCTCTGTACCTTTTTTGTCTCTTTTCTTATCATTCACACTTGGCATTCATCAAATAAAATACTATAAGTATCTTCTCCAAAGGATGTGATCTTCGTCATCTCAAGGAGTCCGTTCACTACTTCTTTAGTCGGCCATATCAACCACGCAATCAGATTTGAATCACGCAACTCAAACTGGATGGACATGATGCTTCACAAAGTCGGCTCCACCAAATTTATTCCAACATTACTATTCTTTTAGAACATGTTTTGCACCTTTAGAGAATCATCTGGAACTCATAACTCAACATGAATACAAACACGTATATCACAAAGATAGGTGCAACTCAAGAAATAATGTTATTACATCGGCTCTTCTCAGATAGTCTTCTATCACTGTAACTATCATAACTGAATAACATAACTTTACTAAAAATTCATATCTTACTTGGCATGAATGTACATAGCATCTAGAACATGTATACACCATGGAAATAAACATGCATAGCTCCAAAACATCTATACTGATAATTGCATATAGAACACTGTTGTATATTATATGTTGTCATCAATGATAAACATACAATCAATTATTTGCATAGAAGCAAATATCCAACATCATCAACTGGCCAACTCTTAAGAATTCCATAGAGGTGAGGATTTTTCATGGTCTAGCTCACTATTAAAGAAAGTTCATCAAGCAGTTCAGTGCTATATGTCCACCTATGTTAGACACCATCAAAGGTGGAATAAAAACCAAGTTTCAGTGGAATGAACAAGAAGATCAAGGTTTTGAAGTGTTGAAGAAGAGGATAGCTACACAACCCATCCTAGTTCTCCTTAGTTTTCAAAAAAAATTCACAATAGAATGTGATGCTAGCAACATTTTCATAGGGGTTGTTTTAAGTCAAGAAGGGAGGCCAATGGCTTTTCACAGTGAGAATCTCAGTGATGAAAATAGGAAGTACTCTTCCTATGATCTAGAGATGTATACTCTAGTCTAAGCATTGAAAAAATGGAGGCACTATCTCCTTCCTAAGGATTTTGTGGTCTATTCTAGTAACTAAGCCCTTAGTTTCTTAATCTCCCAAGATAAGGTCAGTCAAATTCATATGAAATGGGTGGATTACTTGTAGTCTTATACATTTAAATTCAAGCATAAGAAGGGGCACCAGAATAACGTAGCTAATGCACTAAGCAGGATGCTTTTGACAGTGCAAGAAGTTCAGTTGCAGAGCATTGGCATTGATAGCTTTCAGGATTTATACTCTGAGGATGGAGACTTTGTAGAGGTCTAAAAGGTATGTAAAGAACACCAAAATCATTTTCATGGTGAGCTCTATGATTATACAATGCATAATGAGTTATTGTTTAAGGGTAGTCAACTTTGTGTCCCTAGAGGGTTAATGAGGGAGAACTTGATTCAAGAAAAGCACAATGGGGCCCTTAGTGGTCATTTTGGGGTCAATAAGACTCAAGAATTAGTATAGAGGTTTTATTATTGGCCTAGGATGAATTATCGCATTGTTTGTCAAAAGGCTAAGGGAACTTCTTCCAATGTTGGTCTCTACCAACCCCTTCCCATTCCTAGCAGGCCATGGGAATGCCTAGCATGGATTTTGTAGTAGGCTTAGGAAGAAAAAAACAAGGATTTGATAGTATTTATGTCATAGTGGACAGATTCAGTAAAATGGCACACTTTGTACCTTGTAAGAATATCCATGATGCTTTTCAGATTGCTCATTTGTTCTTTAAGGAAATGGTGAGGATTCATGGATTACCCCTTAGTATAGTGTCAGATAGAGACTCAAAATTCATGAGTCATTTTTGGAAAACATCGTGGCACAAACTTGGAACTAGTTTTTATTTTTGGTCTGCATACCACCCTCAGATAGATGGTCAAACTGAGGTGGTAAATAGGAGCCTAGGTAATCTACTAAGATGCATCACTAAAGAATATGGCTAGACTTGGGATAAAATTTTGGGACAAGCACAGTATGCCTACAATGATATAGACTATAGGACCACAGAAGGAGCCCATTTGAAGTAGTATATGGATTACACCCAAGGGGAAATTTTTAGCTCAAAGAATTAAGAGAGGGATCTGCAAGGAGTGGGTATGCTGAATATTTTTCCCATTCAATGAAGGAGGTACATGATTCAGGTGAGAAATCATTGGTAGAGAGTAATGCAAAGACCAAACAAAAATTTGATGAAAGGAAGAAGGATCTACAATTTCAAGTAGGAGATCTTTTGATGGTGTATCTGAACAAGGAAAGGCTACACAAAGGAGTTCCCAACAAGTTGCAAATGAGAAGATTGGTACCTTGTACCATTCTTCCTAAATATGGGAACAATATTTAAAAATTTGAACTTCCAGAGGATATAGGACTTTCTCATGTCTTCAATATAGCCAATTTGGTCCTTTACAATGATCCAACTCCTGACCCAGATCAAAGTCTTACAGAGGTGATACAAGAGGTAGAAGACCTTCAGTTACCTTATACTTCATCTCCAACAATAGAGAAGATCCTTAATTTCAAAGTACATAAGAAAACCATATAGAAGATATATTGGGAGCACTTGGTCAAGTAGCATGGACAAGGAGATGCAGAAGATACTTGGATCAAAGAGACAAAGTTCAAGAAGTTGGGGATAGATCCCAAATTGATCATTCAAGTTGTGACTTAAACTCTTTTTCTTCGGGAGAATGCTGCAGGAGCACCTAGGACAACTCTAAGGTCCTTAGCTTTTTTTTTGGCTTGTAATAACCCTAGCCAAGTTATGATATTTTTTAAATACCTTAGAATTTCTTGTGTGTTTTTTTGTAGGAGATGTAGGTTAGCCTTAATCTTATCTATTAATGTTTTGTTGTTAAGGAATAGTTTTGGTTTTAGGTCTCTTTGAGGCTTAAATTTGAGATTTTTGGTTAAAAGGATTAAAAGGTAAGGGAAAGGATGAAATTAGGCCTAAAATGGTTTCTATAATTATTTTCCACAATTTTATGAGGATTAGAGGTGATTTGATTAAGTTAGAAGTCAAAATGCAAAAGTTGTCAAAATGTTGTCATGATAACATTTGCAACTTTGCAAAGTTGCATGACAACTTTGTCTCCACGAAGAAAAAATATTTTTTCTAGGGAATGGTTAGTATCTTAACCACCTTAACCTAAGAGGTAAAGGTATAAAATCCACAAGAATCCCAAATCCCAAGGTTGGATGTTTTTTTTTAAGGAATACAAGTACACTTCTTTTGCATTGTATCTTTGGTTTTTTAAGATAGTTTGAGAATTTTGTTTTACTAGTGTTTGTAATGGATTGAATCCACAATTTCAGTGTGGGATTCATGTAATTAATTTATTTTACTTTCATTGTGTACATTTTTGAAGTTTCTTTCTATTAAGTAGTTAGTTTTTTGTAAATATTTTGTAAGTAAGCTAGGCTTTGGCTTGTTCAGGACTGTGTGCATAAAAATGGCTCCCACATGAAACCCCCCTTTTGGAATCATCATAGGCTTGAGGGAAATGTTAGGGGAGCCTATTTATCATGTATTTATGGGAGGAGAAGGTCTGTAAATGAGATTTTCTATTTTTGTGAGCAATCCCTAGGCGAGCCCAGAGCAACCCAACTAGGTGTTTGCTAGCGTCTTTTGGTGTTTGAATGCAGGGGTTCGATTGAACTAATGGATCCAAGTGGATTTTTGGAGTCTTTGTATTTTTTCATAGACCTATGAAGAAGATTGACTCTTGACCAATCCCTCTAAACACATTTTGAGTCATAAATTAGTTGACTGGTTCTTGAGAAGCCAATTAGCCCTGGAAGCCCTTAAATATAGGGATCACCTGTACGGATGCCTTTGGGAGTTAAGACCTCAAAAACCTTATATAATTTCATAAAGGGTGTCAGAATCCTAAATCAGTTTGTGGGGTTGTTTAGGAAATTTTTCAAATTTTGAGAAAAAACTAGTGAAATAGGGCTAATAGACCTAATAGGCCTAAAAGACAAGATTGTATCAAAATCTTGGAATCGATATTAGAGACTTTGAAACCCTAATCTAAAGGGATTGAGTCAAGTTAAGAGAAAGTGTTAGAAGGTGATTGAACCCCCTGTAAACACTAACAAAGTTAAGTGACCAAGAAAGGATCTTGGATGGATCCAAGAAGGAGGTAGGAATTGAAGATTGTATCAGTGATAGTTACCCCTAGTAAATCACACTTGGATGCCACCTTTTGGAGGGGCATTAGAGAATTCATAAATCAATTAAAAGAGGGATTTAAATATCTTAGGATTTAGAGTTAGGGTCTTGAAGGAATTGGGAATAGAGAGGGTCCTAATTGGCTTGTGCAAGCACACTAGAGAGTATCTATCATAATTGTAAGGTGAAAACATTAGTTGCAGGAAGGGACTAATAATCAAGTTCTTTAGGTTCCCCTAAAAATTTAGAAATATGATCAAGAGAGAAATTTAGTATCTCATACGTGTCCTCCTTCTAGACCAACCCAACTCCCTCATCTGAATCCCTCTCCAAGAGTTTTCCAACAACACCTCTCTATGTTCCCTCAACAACCATAACTAGACCACCTCTCTTTGGAAAAATAGTCTCCAAAGTATCCTATTTTACTCCTTAAAAAACCACTCCATCCTCATCCATCAATAGATTAGATCTTCTCTGATCCACCGCTTCAATGACTCTGCCCTTTTTCAAGTAGATTTTTCCTCCCTAAATTTCTTTGCTAATAAATCTAACCCTTATTTGACTTGTGAGCCAAGAAATTGGTAAAACACTTTCCTGAATTACATTATTGTCCTTATAACCATTTTGAGCCCTCACATCCCTAGAATCCCCCCTTCCATAGAAACTCATCTTCTCAAGCCTCCTCAAACAATCTATTTCCTGAATTAAATTCTTATCCTTATAACCCTTTTGAAACCTATGATCAATATCCATGGTATCGATGACATGGGTTCTAAGATTCAAGCCATACTCTCCATTGGGATCATGATAATTTTTCAGATTTTCTTCCCCCTCAAATTGTAGCTTAGTATCCTTCATCTGAATATTCTTCATCTTTTTCTCCAGATGCCATAAATTTTCTAGCTTCAGTTTCTTTATTGGCTGGGCGGTGTTGAATTCGTTCACAAATTCAGCCTCATCTTCATCCTTGTGAGATTATTTATCTTACCATGGCCTTTCCTTTGGTTTACCAGGTGACTTTGAAGGTAGAGAAAATGAGATTTTTGATGAGCCCTTTGAATTGGGGACCATTTTTTCTATTTTTACACCATCTGACTCCATTTAAGAAATGTAGAATCTTAAAAATAAGGGACGAAAAAATAGAGAAAACACAAAGCATTGAAAATTTTCACACAAACACATAATTGTGTTGGAAAGTAATCAATTTTGTGTAAATTTGATTTAATTTTTGGTTTTCATTTGTGGCAACATATCTGGGTTTCATACCGATTCCAGAAAAGATGAGTTTTGGTGATTCAGAAATTGACTAAGTGTAGAAGCAGAGATATAGAAGTGTTTTGGATGTCAAAAATTGAGATTGATGATTTAGGGAAAGCGAGCTTAGAGGAAGATATTATGGGGTATGTATGACCTCCACCTAAGATCTTTTTTTTTTTAGTTGAGTCTACGGTGAGTTAGACAGAATTGAAGACATACAGACTGTAACAGAACAACAAAACAGAGCAGTTGGATAGTAGCGAAGATAGAGGGAGTATGGCTTGTACTCCAGACAATTGAAGTTGTATTTTGGTTGCTGATAACCTCCACATAGACTATGAAAGAGTGTGGACTATGCATTTAATGTTTACTATATTAAATGTATTTTGTAATGAAGGCTGACTTAAGTAATATTTGTAATATTCAATTTGAGAGCCGACTTTGTAAAGTTATGAGATATATATGTAAGATCTTTTTGATAAAGGTTGAGATTTCATTGTAAGAGAGTTTGTTGGAAATTTGGATGAGTTGTTGAGAAAATAGAAGAGTAGAGAATGGCAGAGATCAATGAAGGACTATAAAGGAATTATCTAAGAACCAAAGTTGCTTGTATTTGTTCATGACTGAGAACACTTTGTAACCTGAAATATATTGTAAGAGTTGTAAGCTCAGTTGGCCCCTAACAGGGTGTTGTGAACCTTTAACATGGTTATTATTCCTCTAACAAGGAAATTTACTATGTAATATTCAGCTCCTAATAGGGCTAGGTCTCCTTACAGGAACATTATACTTTAGTGCATGCTTGTGGGTACCATCCCCACTGGGGTTTTCCCTTGGCCAGGGTTTCCTCAAAAACAAAATATGGTGTTATGAGTATTGTTTCATTTGCTTATGTTCTTTTCTTTACTACAATTTTATGGTTGAAGAATTTAATAAAGTACTATAATACTGATTCACCCCCCTCTTAGTATTATCCAATCCTAACAATTGGTATCAGAGCAGTTGGCCCTTGGAGAGAAAGTCTACCAGCTTGAGGGAGATCAAAATGGATTTGGACGGTTTGCAAGAAAAATTTGATGTTGCACTTGAAGACCTTGATAAAGAAAAAGTAGAGAATGGAGAATTGAAATTCAACATGTGTAGAGCTGAGAAATTCATAAAGAAACTCAAAGATCAACTTGAGCTTTCCAAAAATCAAAGACAAGATCTTGTGGTTCAGATAAAAGAGGATTCAGATGAAGACAGTTCAGATAAAGTGAAGCAACTAAAAGAAGAGAATGAAACTTTGAAACTTGAAAATGAGACTATGGATAAAGAAATACAGGTACAGAAGGATGCAAAGAAGAAAGTTGAAGAATCTTTGATCAGTGCATTAGATCAAATGAAGAATGAGGCTGAAAACTACAAGAACAAGTATCTAGAAATGGAGAAATACAATCAGATTATAAAAGGTGAACTTGTTGAAGCAAAGAATCATATTGAGAAACTTCACACTAGTAGTGATTTGATTGATGAATAGAGAGACAAACAGAAACCTAAGGGTGATATGATTGGTATTGGATTCAATGAAGCTGAATGTTCAAAGAATTAGGAAGAGAAATTAAATGAGAAGATTGATGCTGAGAAACCTTCTATTGAAGTGCCTAAAGAATAGATCAGACCCTTCAAAGGAAGATGCTTTGGCTGCAAAATATTTGGACACATGAAGAGAGACTGCAAAGGTAATGCCCCTTTTAGAACTTTTTCTGGTTATTTTTTTAACTGTAATGGATATGGGCACAAGAAAGAAGAGTGCAAAAAACCTAATCAATCAGGATATAGACAAGACAATGGAAGAGAACCTACAGTGAAACATACATGCTACAAACGTAATAACATTGGACACATTGCAAAGTACTGTAAGCTGCAAGTCAATCAGGAAAGAAGATCTCCTATATGTTACAAATGCAATAATCCAGGACATATAGTGAAATTTTGCAGGTATAATGGATCACACAACAAAAGAGTACCACCTCCTATGAATTCACAAAAGAATGGAAATGATATTGGTAAGAGTGTTGTAGATCTGAAGAGTAATTTTGAAAGTTGTTTCAAGAAGGCAGAAGATATCAATAATGGTAAGATATGGAAGATCAAAAAAACTAGTGAGACATCAGTTCAGGGAGAGTTAGTAGAGGCTACTGGATCTTTGCCTGATGGTAGCAAGACCGAATCAACCTAATTAGCATATCATGGCCTTAGGGGGAGCATTGGATGCAGACAACAGAATATATCCTACCCCAAAATTCATGGATTGAGCTCGTGCAAGCTTGGGTATAATCTTGGCCGACATCATGAAGTATACTTCTAAGAGTGCAACATCAACCAACACACATAGTTTGTTTTCGAGATCTAACAGCCGACTGGACAGTTTTAAGTGAAAGTGAAATTCATAACTTAACTTGTATAAAGAACCACTTAATGACTTATCTCTTTACCATTTGACGAAGAGTGAGCTAAGGAAATCAGAGAGAAAATAATTTTAGATTATTCTACATTGGTCGTGTGTGATCAATTTAAGGATAAACTCAGAATTCAGCGAAATAAATGTATTTTACATCATCTATCTATGGATGCACCTATTATTTTTGATGTTATAGATAGACCTAGGTATAAGTTTAAGAAAAATCCATTCAAATCATGCGAAGAGGATCCAAAGGGAGAATTTTCCCAAACCCCATATGATGTGTTACACGTAGAAGATATTAGGGCTTACATACATTGTAAGTATGACATACTGGGAATTGATGATATATCAACTAAGATGGAGTATATGATTGACAATGGACTCATGAGAGAAGAATAAAAACATATCAATCAACTGAGCATAATGAAGATTCTAGATTTATGCAAATTCAATGAAGATGAATGGTTCAAAATACTATTAAGTAGGGTTCATGATCTATTTATCTAGATTGGTGATCAACCTGTGAAGATTTGTAGTGATCTAATTCATGAAATCACTAGATTGGACAACACCGAAGTCATCCCTATTGAGGAGAAAAGTGTGAAGAAATAAGTTGAAACCCTAACTCATTCCAAATGGGATAGATAGGAAATGACAGTAAATGACATTTTTTAGCAAGATGTAAGATTGATTGCAATGATAGTTGGGTACAAGTTCTACTATAGTAGCAGACCTAAATCAGTATCTTCTAGAGTCATCATAATGGCATGGAGAATGGTGAAATAAAATGTACAGTATAATCTATGCCTAGTTCTGGCACAACAATTCCTTGAGAATGTGAAGCTTGTGAAGAAGGAAAAATCAAAAACCTTCAAATTTGGTTCATTGTTGATGCATATGTTCATTCATACTGAGCACAATTTTCCTAGTTTATATCCTAGTGGTTGGAATTCTGGAGTACCCACTAGCATATTGATTTCACAGAGCCACAAAAGACAGAATGCTACTTGGGTTGATGGTGAATTATTTGGTATGATCAAGACACTATAGAGACAAATGAAGACAATGTACAAAATACATGAAGACATTGTTGAGAAATATAAAGATACAATCTATTTCATGGTTGAAACTGATTGTGTGTGCTTTGAAGTAGTCATACCCAGGAAAAAATGGTGTTATCCCATGGGTTATGAAGTGAGTTCTGTAGTACTTACCATGCAAGTAGAACATGTCCTTGCATCAGAGATTGACACAATAGAGGAAAGATGGGGAACTTATTAAGAAAAGTCAGCAAAAGTGAGAGAAGAACAGACTAGATGTCTGAGGAATAGAAATATAGAAAATATTATACATGAATGCAGAGTTAAAGTGGGATTGACAGAAGAGGAACTTAAAGAATTCAAAAATAAGATGACAGAAAGGTCACTTGGATTTGCAAGTGGAAGTACTACAACCCCTCCCACTCTTGAGGTAATCATGGTAGACAGTCCACCTCCTCGTCAATAGGAAACAACTCAAACTGAAAATGTCACTTCTAGAGTAACAAGATCAAGCATGCATACATCACCTAAAGAGAAGATCACAATAGGAGAAGAGAAGAAAATAGAAAAACACATTTGGAAACCTGACTTGAAGATGCTAGAGAAGAGAGCATTAGAGCAAGGTAAATTGGTTGCAATTGATAAATATTATAACATGTATGAAGAAGTAGACAAACTTAAAATTGAGGACACTACGATAGAGCACCTACTTACCTTCAAGAAGACACTATTAGAGATTGAAGGAAGCATACCCATAGACCTTTATGGGAGATTGGAAATAAGAAAACATGTTGCATAGATTGAAGATGATACAATTAGAAACCAAGAAATAGATAACATGATGCCTGTGATATTATTCCAAGAAAGGGATAGAATATACAAGGAACTAAAGCCTCTACTAAGGACCAAGGTGATATTATTGAAAATCATGGTGAGGAAATATGATGAAATCACTGAGGAAACTCAGAAGGCACTTGAGAAGATACTGATGAGAACTACTTCTAGAAAGCCCTCACCTCCTAAGACCACATCTCCCACACAATTGGGAATGGGTGAGAGATCTAAGGAAACAAAGACATCTATTGAGAAGAGTGAAGAAGATCCATCACCAGATTTCTATGTTTTTGGTGTAGCGGTAACTCTTGACACCTCTCAAGATGAGGACCCTTTTTCAGGGAATATGGATACTTTTGTGGCAGATGAGGCAGAATAGAAGAAGGAAGAGGAACAAAAAATGGAAGAGGAACAGAAGAAGGAAGAAGATAAGAAGGGAGAAGAAAATAAGACAGATCAAAAAGAGGATGAAAAGAAAGAGGTAAACACATCATCCATTTCATTGTTGGCAAGCAGTGATGTAAATGTTGACAGCATGGATGAAGTAGAGCTAGTAAAACTAGCATTTACTACTTTAAATAAAGAAAAGGAAGGGTCAGAACAGAAAGGAAACAAGAAGGAAAAAGTAATCACAAGAGCAATTGATACTATAAAAAAATTACTTCCAACACCTATTGTTTTCTAGAATAAAGATGACATTGAGAACCTGAGAATCAAACTTTATGAATTTGATGGGCACTATGAGAACCTACTGAAGATAGCAGAAGAAAAGGCAAAGAAGACATACTCTAAGAAGAAGCTAACAATAGTATGTAAATCTATAACATGGGATTTAGGCATTGTGAAGACTTTCTTGACAAAAACAAGAAGTTGCATTGGACATGGTATAAAATTGTTCAGTTATTGCATGAATCCAATAAGGCATATTCAGAATGTAGAAGATATTATTACCAAAGAGAGGGAAACTCTGAATAGTATGATGGATGGTTGTGAAACATCTTCACAATCCATAATAGAGCTAGACAGATAAGTCACAAGGATTTTGGCTAAACTCAGTATATTGGATAATGAGAAAGGGAGAGTATTGACAAGGTTCAATTTGCTGAAAAGTTTTATTACTCCTAAGTTATCAATACTTGAGGTTCATCTCTCAGCATAGACTTGAAAGAAGCTGAGACCACATCATTTTCACTAAATGGCTTAATTCACATTAGCCAAATTATGTTCAAGACATGGACTGCAGAAGTGAAGATCTTGGAAGATTCCTTTTAGGATATTTTGAAACTAGTGAGCAAGAGTTAAAATTTTTTGTTATATATACAC
This sequence comes from Thuja plicata, assembly GCA_018584345.1. NCBI lineage: Eukaryota > Viridiplantae > Streptophyta > Pinopsida > Cupressales > Cupressaceae > Thuja > Thuja plicata. The sequence goes on along the minus strand of MU227495.1, from coordinate 108,698 downwards.
CTTTGTCATTGTTGTCAAAGGGGGAGAAGAGAAGGAAAAAAAAAAATATAGATATTATGTAGAGAATAAAAGAAAAGAGAAAAGAAAAATAAATATTATAGAGGAGACAGATTAGTTGGAACACTTATTCATTTTTTTTGACAAGTGTTGCCATCAATGCCAAAGGGAGAGATTGTTGGCAAGTAATCAATTTTTTGTAGATGTGATTTACTTTTTGGTTGTCATTTATGGAAACACATCTGGGTTTTAGACCGATTCCAGAAAAGATGAGTTTTGGTGATTCAAAAATTGACTAAGTATGAAGCAGAGATACATAAGTGTTTTGGATGTCGAAGATCAAGATCAATGATTTAGGGAAAGAGAGCTTAGAGGAAGATATTATGTGGTATGTATGACCTCCACCTAAGATCAATTTTTTTTTGGTTGAGTCTACAGTGAGTTAGACAGAATTGAAGACATGCAGACTACAACAGAGCAATGAAACAGAGCAGTTGGACAGTAGCAAAGATTGAGGGAGTGCGGCTTGGACTCCAAACACTTGAAGTTGTATTTTGGTTGTTGATAACCTCCACATCGACTATGGAAGAGCACCGACTATGCATTTAATGTTTACTATATTAAATGTATTTTGTATTGAAGGCAGACTTAAGTAATATTTGTAATATTCATATTAAGAGTTAACTTTGTAAAGTTATGGGATATATATGTAAGATATTTTTGATAAAGGTTGAGATTGTGTTGTAAGAGAGTTCGTTGGACAATTGGATGAGTTGTTGAGTGAATAGCAGAGCAGAGAATGGCAGAGATCAATGAAAAACTATAAAGGAACTATCTAAGCACTAGTGTTGCTTGTTTTTGTTCATGGCTGAGAACACTTTGTAACCTAAAATATATTATAAGAGTTGTAAGCTCGGTTGGCCCCTAACAAGGTGTTGCGAACCTTTAATAGGGTTTTTATTCCTCTAACAAGGAAATGTACTATGCAATATTCAGCTCCTAACATGGCTAGGTCTCCTTACAGGGACATTATACTTTAGTGCATGCTTGTGGGTACCATCCCCACCGGGGTATTCCCTTGGCCAGGGTTTACTCGAAAACAAAATATGGTGTTATGAGTATTGTGTCATTTTCTTATGTTCTTTTCTTTACTGCAAGTTTATGGTTGATATTTAAATGGTTGAAGAATTTAATAAAGTACTATAATACTGATTCACCCCCCCCTCTCAGTATTATCCAATCCTAACAAATTTTATTATATTACAATTGCAGATCACAGTACATTGTTGCAAGCTACTTCAAAATATAATACAACATTATTTTTATAGAGCTAATAGGCCCCTATTGCAAAGATACTAAAAATAGTCACTTGATGTGCGTACTATGCATGAAACTCTGCATTATTTGGTGACCTCTAAACTGAAGTTGAACAAGATAATAATCTACTTTTAAAAAAAGTAAATCATGCATGACAAAGGCAAATATAAAATTGGGGGTGACGGTGGAACTCAGAGTCGAACATCAGTTCTTTTTATTATTTTTAGTGCTTTTTAATTTAATTGGAAACAATTCTTTTTAATTATTAATTATTTTTAGTCTTTTTAAATCTAATTATCTAATATTTTATTAAAATAAATAAATTTAAATGTGTTACAATATCTAATATTTCATTAAAAAACTAATTTTATTTAAATTTTCACCAATTATAAAAAAAAAATTATTTTAATAAAAAACGTTACTTTTTTCTAATTTTTTATTAGATTCTTTTAAATTATTAAATTTTTTTTTTCAATTTAATTAAATAAAATAATTTTTTTAATTTTTTTAATAATAGTTGAATTATTATTATATAATTATATTTTATATTATAAGATATAAAGAATAATAATAACTAATAATATTAAACAATTTTATTTTTATATATAATTGTTTATCATTTCTCAATTTATATATTTAATTTAAAATAAATATACAAAATTATCATTTTCAAAATATATTAATGTGTAATTTTTTAAGTTATTTTAATTTTATTTAATTTTTTACTTTTATTTGAAGTTATATTTTGTTAGATCTTTTACTACTAAAATGTATCTATTATATGAAATGTCCAAGCACTATGTAATTAAAATATGATGTAAAGAAAGAATTATATATGTGTATATGTGTACTATACATATATCTATGTATATATACACCTACAAACTACAAAATTTTAATCAAGAAACTATTGAGTAACACATAAATAAATAAATAAAAATGAAATATATTTGTTTTATTTTAATTAGTGAATCATTGAATTACTATTATAAAAAATTTATGTCAACTCTCCCTCAGTTTCATATTGAGTAAACTACTACCCATTATAAAGTGAAATATGTTTAAAAAAAAAATAGTATTATATTATTTATGATTATTTCTCTATTGCATATACATATGGATATATGCATGTATTTAAATGTGTATGTGTTCAAGTACTTAGTACCAATTCACATTCTATTTATTCAATTTTTCAAATCATTGTAAATGCATACAAGCAATTTCTTATCATTTTATTGTCATGTATGTATGGGTTCAAATGATTGCATAAATACACTTTATGACAATTTGGCCAACAACAGAGAGAGAGAGAGAGAGAGAGAGAGAGAGAGAGAGAGAGAGAGAGAGAGAGAGATACAAGAAGGAACNAAAAGAGAGAGAGAGAGAGAGAGAGAGAGAGAGAGAGAGAGAGAGAGAGAGAGAGAGATCCAAGAAGGAACCCATATCTAACTATCATGGTCATTAGGTCACTAGGTTAGGATTGTTTGTCCTAGTCTCCTTTAGTAATTTGAGGTTAGTTGTCATTCTTATCTTTGTTCTAATTAAGAATTAACAATTCTAGATTGATGAATGTTCATTGAGATCTTCCTTTATCAATTTAATGGAACAACCTTATGAATCTCTTTGTTTAACATTTACGCTATTGTATATACATAATACACACATACACACATATTTGTATGTATATAAAATAGGATAAATGTTAAATGGAGAGATTGATAAAGTTGTTCCATTAAATCAATAGAGGAAGATCTCAATGAACATTCACTAATCTAGAATTGTTAATTGTTAATTAGAACAAGGATAAGAAAATCAACCAACCTGACATGGCCAAAGGAGGCCAAGGCTAACAATCTTATCCCAGTGACTAGATGACCAAGATACATAGCTATGGGTTCCTGCTTGGATGGAATTTTTGACCTTTCACCTCGTGTCTGCACTTTCTCTCTTTAATGATACTCTTCCCTAATTTGCGAGGGTGATCTTGTCCTGCATCCACTGATAAGGAAAGTATTATCCACATTCAAATTTATTTCTTCATAACCTTTTTTAATAAAATAAGTTTCTCACCTTCCACCTTTATTAGTTGTGTTTCTCATACTTTATTCCACTTTTTCAGGATGATCAACCCTTAGTGGACATGTGACACTCAATATACCACATTAGGTGGGTGATAAGTTGTCTCTTGGTTATCATGTCATAAGATTTTTACACTTGTGATAATCTTATGCTTTTATATATTTGCACCTTGGTCTACTCAACCAAGTAGTCTCTTATGAAATTTCAGCTATGAAATTACATTTTTGGTGAGAATAGAGTTTATTCTTGTCATATTGATTCTCTATTGTTGTTGTGCTTTCCATTATGCCTCTAGATCTTCGGTGGCTATCTCAAAAGATAAAACATACATGAAGAAATATTCATTATCATAGGGCCTTAAACTAATAATTAATAATATTAAAATTATAAATTTAAGAGATGCATAACACAAGTTTTTCTTGCACTTGAAGAAAAAATAATATATAAATTTTATAAAACAATGTACATAAATTTGTTTGCACTTCAATGATAATTTTTAAAGACTATTTTTAATAATATAGAGAAAAAATAATTGACGATCTTTTATACATATCAATATGCTTCTTATTTCTTATGGAGACATTGTTGGAACTCTAAAATTCTGGGTAAATTTTAGAGTGAGTATTATGAAATTTCCTCTAAGGCAAAGTTGTTGCCCCTAAAAAGCTTTTGTAAGAGCCCAAGTTTGGATGCAAGTAAAAAAGGACCTGATAATTTTTATGAGAAACCACTTGGGGGATGTGTTCCTCACCCTTTATTAAGAAAATTTAATAGGTTTCAGCTCTCAAATTTCAGTCATGATGTATTTTGGAGATAGGCATTTGGACAACATTACCCAAATCTGCACTTTGCATGTTTTCCATACTTTTCCAAGAGACCCACTCCAGAGGTTTGTATCTAATTCTCAGTTGATATCCATGATATAAGGAGTGTTACAGTATGTTGTAGGAATGAAATTGAATCTTTGTGCCCATTTTTAGACCCCTGTCAGTTCATTTGATAAGTATGCCAAAGCCATTCCGTTTTCATTTTATTTAGTTTCTCAGAATGTGAGTGAAGAATTCTAAGTGCCCTACTTTGAGGACTTGCAATTTGTACCCGGTTCAAGGAAAAAAAGAAATGATTGTTCCTCTACATGGAAAACATATAATTGTACTTCCTTGGAGATTTCTATAATTTGATCAATCTAGTTGATCACTTTTTGCAGCCCTTTCCAAATCAAGTTTCTGCAGTTTCACCAAGTTTGAGTTAAGAAAGTTGTTAAGTGGTTGACTTTGAGAAGCAGTGATAAATGACTGGTTGACTGGTAGAGAAAGCTAAATGAATCCTTGTATTATTTGTGTAAAAATGAATCCATGCTGAGGGTATCAGACATTCTCAGGGTATTAGACTATAAGAGTCTCTTTTATAGGTTTGTGGAATCAGAACCAAAAGTGATTTATTCAAATTGACATTGTTGACAGAATTGATTTCACAGGATACTCATTTTCAGAAGGTTGTAGATTTATGTAAAGAATTTATTTTGGGATGCCATTTATGGATCTATACTCTTTGCATGTAAGTGTACTACCTGGATCAGTGGTTGAGTCTCAAGACATGGTTTGATAATTTTGCAGAAGTGAATCTGAAGTTGGTTTGCATGTGTTTTGACAAGTGCATTTGCAGTTTGTGAAAGTGGTCAACTTGGGATGTTAAAATATCTCGCCTCAAGAAGTATTGTGGAGATATTTTTTTGGAGTGATAGTAAACATGAAATTATCCATGTCTTCTACATTTGATATCTTTGGGAGCTCTTCTAGTCAGTTTTTAAAGCTGGTTCCAGAGGCCAGATGCTATTAATCAAATTAGTTTATAGAAAGATAAAGAGTTATTTTTAATGGTCGTCAATTCAATGCTTCATCATCCAGTTGCACAATGTTTTATGTTTAGGTAATATGAAGGTGAAGGTTGATTTCTGGATGAAGATTCTTAAGCCGAGATCTCAACGAGGCAACATGATTTATCAAAGTCCAATGATCATTTTGTGTGGTTTTGAAACATATTGTTATTTTAAATTGTTTTGTGATTTTTTTTAATAATACTTGTAGTTGCCTCAAAGGACATGTGGAATCATATCTCAGACACATTTAAGGCACATGAACTATTCAAAAACTATATGCAATGTTAAACATGGAAGTTACATGCGAAGGAAACAAGCCAAATGGGTAAGAAAAACACTCAAAATAAAGCATATAAGTCTGCACAAGTTTCATTGTAAAGGCCATTACCTTTGTTAGGTGTAAATCAAGGATTCTTCTGTGCAATAACCAATGAAATCTATGCAAAGCCAGCAAACAAGAATGGTGATGTCTGCAATATTTTTGGAGTGATCCCTTGCTAAGCATGAAGGAGGATTTTTGTTTAAAAACTTTTAAAAAAATGCATAAAAAAGCAATGGAACCCCAACACATGGTGTATAAAACCAAGACCAGAAGGTCTGCGCAATGTTGAAAGACCCTGCGCAATGTGGAAGTAAAGACAAAATAGCTTAAGGTCAATGCAATTTGGCAGGCGCAATGTATAAATTAATGCCCACGCATGAGCATGAGGAGACTAGCGCAAGGGAGGTAGAGGTTTTTAAGTGTTTATAAGAATGCTGTGTAGAATTAAAATAGAGGAGGAGATGTGTAGGTGTTTAATCACTAAGGGTTGCGTGGAGTTAAAAGGGAAGCATGCATGGTGTGTCTAGGAAATGCAAAGAAGTTTTTAAATAAATATTCTAAGCAAAGGCATGAAGGAGATGTTGCATGGAGATTGATAGAAGGTTGCACAAACATTAAAAGGAGGAAAAGCTTTAAAACATTTAAACAATTTGCAAAGTTGGTGAAGTGTTTGTGTTGGAGTTGAAGGAGGTGTCTGTGTTAGAAAAGGTGAAATTAACACTATTGGGCAGTATTCTGATTTTTGGGTCTTGTCTTTCTGATTTCTTTGTTTTAAAAATGTATTGAATCAAAAGATTTTTAATAAAGAACAATGGAATCCCTTTCCATATTGGTGATTTCTTTGTGTGTCTTGTTTTGAATTCTTGTGTGTTAACTTGTAAGGCATTTTAATATACTAGTTATAAGGTAGTTGTGAATTTTTGTTTGAGTTTCTTTCAAGGAGAGAGTAAATCTTGAATACAAGTTCTGAGAGTACAAAGTTTGCACATGAATCTGATGTTTGGGTATTGGAGTGAAAAGAGTGATTTGTAAGACATTTCATTCGGTTTCTATATGTTTTGAATTAGAGAGTTTCCTGGGGATGTACATTGATTTGACTCTTTTTCCCAATAGATAAGGCACTGGTCCTTGATAGTTATGCATTCCTCATCATCAATTCATAAAATTGAACAATCTTTTTCATTTCATGTTTGAGAGCATAAATGCACACAAATTGCATTGAATAGTGCAAATATTGTTGTTGATTCATTAAAGAATTTAATCCTTTAGGTTAGCCTTCCTAATTTTTAAACTCGAAGAGAAGAAGGATGAATATCCTTGTCACATTGGTCATTTTTATGCAATGTTATTTACTCTTGTCAAGATCATGGATTGGCTTTTGAATCTCTGCATCAGTTGCAGTAAAAGACATTAGTAAATCATTATGAGAATCATGAATCCACTGTCTAATTTATTGGAAAATAATAAGTCAAGAGGTACACCCACCTAAGTATGTGGAGCTCTAAGAAGAAGGATCAAATCCTCATCAATTAGTTATTTTACTTGCATGAATCAGGAGTTTGGAGTCATAGAGTCAAGCATTGTTGCTTATATATATTCTGCAAGAAAAATCACTAATAGACACAATTAATAATCTTATAAATTTCAAGAATGTTAAAGGATATCAAAGAAGTTGCAGTTGATTGAAGGTTTCAACCACCTCTTTGCCCATCATGAATACGGGTGGAATAAGTGATGTAGCCATTATTGTCATGTGAAAGAAGAAACCTTAATATCTTTTTCACTTCAGTGCATGTTATATTTTATTGCTATTGTGGTTCGACATCATTTTTACATTTACAATCTTTCGTAATTGAATTCATATTACATATTTTAAATATTATTAAACAATACCCTTTCTCAAATATTAGTGATAAATTATATTAATAACTAATCATCATATAAATATTAACTCATATTTATCATAATTTTAAATGTAAAATTATTATTAGAAAACATTTTGTAAAACTATAATATATATTATTTATTAAAAAAAAAATCATTATTATGTATATTATTTTAAATAAAATTATATTTTTATAATTCTAAAATTGATCATTTTATTTTTTCTATTGCATTGCTAGGATATAATTACAACTCATAAACAATACTAGGGGCTACAAACTCTAGTCTATGAACCCAACTCAACCCCCCCCTCCGCTCCCTCCTTTCTTGCAAACAATTACTTTAGGAAAATAATGCGTCTTATAGATATGAATCTATCTATTATGTTATTTTAAAACTTTCAGATGTAAACCAAATATAGCCATTGCTAATATTCACAATGAATGGAGGCCACTATATATGTCTCTCTTCTCATTCCTTTCTCTTGATCACTATAAACCTTCTATAGTGTTATCCTAGTTACTAAGATTAATATTAGAACTAAGATATCTCAATTTAACTCCATTGCATATTTTAGTTTCTCATGTTTTCAAAAGATTCAAGTGTATTACTATAAAGCATAATAAGGTATACATTTAATAATTATGAAAAATATTTATAGGTTCACATAAGATATTTTTATAAAGGAATTAAAGTACCATACTTAGAATTATGCTAGGTGTAAAAAAAACATGTGTGCAATAGTTTTAATGTTTAGTCCAAATATTATAAGTGTAAGATATTTAATGTCATCATTTCTATAAATTAAATAGTTCATGTGAGTCAACATTAATGAGTGTGTTGCTGGTTTTTCCAAATAAAAGATTTGGCGCAAAAATTACAATGCTATAAGCTATGAATAGGTTGCATAAAAACATATTGAAGAGGTTATATGACATAAGTTTGTGAGACATTGTATACATTGATGAATAAGTAGACAAGGTTTTTAGAGTGTCTATTAGTTACTGGCTCTATGATATACCAGAATGCTACTCAACTTTGTATTATTTTTTATAGACTAGAATAGATTGTAGAACTTTGCCTCATGAAGATCTAATTAAATTTGTTTATAAAAAAATCATAAAATTTAGCATAGTTTGTTCTTCTTCAAGTAGTCTAAGAAAGAATATCTAATTAGATTGTTTTTATTCAAGCACTCTAAAAAAGAATATCTAATTAGGTTCAGGGGATGGTGATAGAATAAATGGACATTTGAAAGAAACTGTAGACACCTAAAATTGTCCATTCACACTAATATTAATTTTTATTAATATTTTCCCTTAACATTATGGTTAATTTTATTAATTGAATATAATTGTTATATTCTTCTATTTATTTAATTAAATAAATTCATTTTCCCTTTGTATTTAAATTTTATTTAAATACTATAATATATTAAATTCAATTTAATATATTATCCCTCCATTTCCCTTTTTA
>MU227495.1:69054-91308 GCA_018584345.1 Thuja plicata | reverse complement strand
TTTAGCTCATCGGAGGTTGTAATGAAAGTTTCTTATTTTTGTTGCATGTACTAACATCTAATGTGTTTGTTTGATGTTTTGGTGTTTTGTATTTGCAACAAATAGGTCTACATTTTCATTGCATACAAAAACATACATCAAACTACAAAAATTTAGAATAAATATTAACTATAGAACAAATTATAAAGATAAGAAATTCATATACATAATTTTTTTTACATAAAACAATTTAATACTTAAATTGTATAAAAATATATATAACTTTTCTTGTAATTCAATGATAATTGATAGAAATAGACTTAAGAATATAGAAAACATTTTGCATCTATATAAACACACTTCTTATTTATTATATAGACATATATAAATGTTCAAGTGAAAATGTTTTCTAAAGTATTCAAGGATTGAATGTTTCAACCACCTCCTTAGCCATCATGAGTAAGGGTGACTTAAGTGATTTAATCATTATTATCATTTAAATAAAAAAATATTAGTGTTGTATAAATGTAAGTGTACATTGTATTTTATTGCTACTATGAATCACACAATTTGGTTTACATTCTACATTAATTAGATGGAAACACACAAAAGTGGGTAAAAGCCCCTACAACTCTCTCCTCATTTCCCATCACCAACACTCCTCTCTATGCTTCAACCACTTCGCTACTTGTAGAAATGTGTACTCATGATAATTTTCAATTATAAATACACCTTAGAATTTATCTATATTCATCGATATTTTGTGTATTATAATTTGGAATGATGTAATGCTAATTTTCTTCATTGCAATGATATAGCAACTTTCCAAAGATTTTTACTATATAGACCAAAGAGATAGAACCTAAAAATGGGTTAAACACAACCGGCTTAAGATTAGAGAGAATCATGGGGGTTCACCACTTAGTGTGTTAGTTAAGTGGTAGTGTTTTTGTTGTCCTCACCCAGGTTCAAACCTCCACTAGGCCATTGTAATTGGAGGCTTGTACCTTTGCTGATCCAATGTGTCTGTGAGTTTGGGCCTCAACTTTGTTATATGGGGATGAGGTTCCCCATTTGTGGCCTCACTAGTTCATAGATTTAGGTCAAAATATTTTCATATGGATCTGGAGGGCATGTTGTGCCTGTGTCACTAGTCACGTTAAAAAGTTTACCAGGAACTTATTTTTGAATATTTTTGAAAAAAGATTAGAGATAATCATAAGACTAAGTAATCTACCAATCTAGAAGTGAATACAATTTTATTTTAAGTGACCTAGTGTGCAGGAAATTTTTAAAAAAAAAAGAAAAAAAGAAAAAGAAATATGCTACATTACATATATTATTAATTGAAGATCTTTTATCCAAAATTAGTTGAATTGAATCTTGAAAGCATTTGTGGAGTTTTTAGCTTGTTGTGAAATCCATTGAACTTGGCATAGCTATATTGTGATAAAAATGCCCTAAAACCACAATTGTAAGGCTAAATATGCTTAATGGATTAGTGTAATTAGTGTTAAGGAATTCAATATATCATTTTTAAATTCATTGGTTTTTTTGACATTTATATTGTGTGTGATCCGTAATTGCTAGTTGTATAATCCAAGTGAAGCACCAAATATTGAATTTTATGCCATCTCAAAACTTATAGCTCTAATCAATCACTAATCTAAATTTAAATGATGTGGCTATGTAAAACTCTATAAAATATGGTAATGTGATGTAATAAATTGCCCCTCAATATGGATGCATCAATAAATAACAATAATGAATTTATTTGGTTATGATGATGAGTCTTTATATATCACAATATATCATATTGAATCTAAGTCATAAAAGAATGTTGACAAGATGCCCTTTGAAAAAATTGGATGCAAAGCATGCAACAAATTTGAGAAGGGGAAAGATGATATACGGTAATGATAAAGATAAATAAGGTAATTTATTAAGATGTAAGAATATTAGAATGAGAAATGTGTGGTTCCCTACTATAATCAAACAATAAGGTAACTCTACAAGAATGGTAGAAAAATTAACTACATAAAAGATAACATAATGATGAGTCCTGTAAGATTATTACGCTCAAGACAAAAGCTAAAGCATAATGACAACATGAAACACAAGTGGACAAATTGATGAATTCAAAATTGTAATTCGATGGGTGTGATAAATGTGTGATGAGTAATATAAATCATGATAAAGATAATCATAATAAGCACAATAATCATGACATAACACAAGGGAAAAGTAGCATGTCATCAGATCAAAAAAATCATGTAATCAAATAAAAAGTGAACAACAAAAGTAGTGAATAAGCAAGCATAGAGATTAAACAAGGTAGTAGAAATTTTTGGATGTAATCAAAGTAACACAAGAAAAAAACATAAAGCAAGCATAAGCGCTATAAAGATGAAAATAACATGAAAAAATATATTATCAAGCAGAGAACCATAACATACACAATAATATGGATGGTGAAATAAACACAAAAGAAGAAGGAATAATGAAAAGCTCAAAGTGTAGGAATACATACAAAAGATCAAATGAAAGTTAAATTTATAAATTTATAGATATAGGAGCACTCAATGTGTGTGTGTGTGTGTGTGTGTGTGTGTGTGTGTGTGTATGAAGATCCTCATGTCTATGAGCTCATCCTATTTCTAAAACAATTAATCAGATTTCGCTTCTTCAATTACATGACTTATTTCCTCACTACTAATTTTTCAATTACGTTTGTTTCGATTTAATTATCCCATTTGTACAAACATATTATTAATAGGTGAAACAATTAGATGCTTCTTTATTTATTTTTTTTTAACATTTTTTTGAGGTTTGTTGTCTTATTTATCTAATAGAAAATTAAAAATATTTAGTAATAATAATAAATAAAAAATTTGAATTTGAATTCAAATCCCAATTTCAAATTTAATCATGAACCTCAAATCGGGTGTAATGAAGTGATTTTGTCAAAAGTTTAACAATGTGTAGATGCACAAATTAGTATCGATAATATTAATTAATAATGATATAGAGTGAATGTTGAGTGATATAATGAATTTATAGACTTTTAGAAGATTATCTATGGATGGTGGAGGTTTGATCAAAGATTAATGTAACTGATCTTGAGGTAGAGAATAAATATTGACAAATAAGTTCAAAAAGGAGCTAATATGCAATAACCCTTGCTAATATATTAAATCATATTTGAAAAACTTCTTGAATTTCTATTTTTGATTTGCAAAGATGAAAGAGAGATATGTCGACTAAACCAATATCCTCACAAATTGAGACTGAAATGTTGTGCAACTGTTGTACAACCTATTACTAATTTTAACATGGGTTTTACATCTTTGTAGTTAAATATATTTGGTAAAAACTCAAATAGAACCCCAAACTAAAGCTACAACACATAGAAAATAAATAATTCCATAAATATATTAAAAGAATTATCCAAATATTCTTATAAAAAACACATACAAAGAGAAAAGTAGAAGAATAATAAATTTATCACCATTTTTCTAACTTAACATCTATTGAAGCAAGAAATCCCAATTGTAAAAATGTGGTCTCCTCTTATCAAGAGAAAATACTCTAATCAATCACATGAAACTTTAAATTCTAATGGCAGAAGCATAATTTTCAGGAAAGGATTCCCTCCCTAGAACATACGTGCCAGAATTTGTGAAAGGGGTAAATTGCAAAAAAACTATGCAAAAGTGAGATAAGGAACTGGGTGGATCAAAACTGGGGGATAAATGAAGATGTAAGTTTTTTTTCAAAGCATTTCTTTGTGGTAACCCTAGATTCAGAAAATTGCAGAGACGAGATTGAGAAAATGGTAGCATTTTGGTTCAAGAGAAAACTAGTGTGTGTACAAAAATGGGATATAAATTTCAACCCTCTTTCAATGACACCAACAAAAGGCATTCTAGATTAGGCTCAAGAACCTCCCATTGGAATATTGAACAAGAGATTGCCTTCATCTTATCAGATCAAAATTAGAATTGTAATGGGCTTAGAGATGGAAAGGGATGATTTGACATTGTTTTTCGACCTAAAATTAATCACAAGAAAAGTACCGATCCAAACTTAACTAGCCTCGTCATCTTTAAAGTGCGCTAATGACCTTCATCAATAACAAAGTTATCTTGGCTCCCCTAAAAATTTAGCAATATGATCAAGAGACAAAGTTAGTGTCTCACAGGTGTCCTCCTTCTAGACCAACCCAAGTCCCCCATCTGAATCTGTCTCCAAGAGTTTTCCAACAACATCCCTCTGCTTTCCCTCAACAACCATAACTAGACTGACTCTCTTTGGCAGAACAGTGTCCACAACATCATGTTTTACTCCTTCAACAACTGCACCATCCTCATGCATCAACAAATCAAACCTCATTTGATCCACCACATAATTGACTCTGCCCTTTTTCAAGTACAACTTTCCTCCCTTAATATCTTTTCTAACCACTCTTACCCTTATTTGACTTGTGAGCCAATAGATTAGCAAAACACTTTCCTGAATTACATTATTATCCTTATAACCCTTTTGAGACCTCACATCCCTAGAATCCCCCCTTCCATCGACATTCATCTTCTCAAACCTCCTCAGACATTCTATTTCTTGAATTATATTCTTATCCTTATAACCCTCTTGAACACTCACATCCCTATAATTTTGATCAATGTCCATGTGACCGACGACATGGGTTCTAAAATTCAAGCCATACTCTCCATTGGGATTATCAAAAAATTTTAGATTTGCTTCCCCCTTGAATTGCAGCTCGGTATCCTTCATCTGAATGTTCTTCATATTTTTCTTTGGGCACCATGAATTTTATAGCTTCAGTTTCTTTATTGGCTTGGCGGGGTCAAATTCGTTCACAAATTCAGCCCCGTCTTCATCTTCATGAGATTCATTATCTTCCCATGGCCTTTCCTTTGGCTTACTGGGTGACTTTGAAGGCAGAGAAAATGATATTTTTGATGATCCCTTTGAATTGGGGACCATTTTGTCTAATTTTTCGCCATCTAATTCCATTTAAGAAATGTAGAATCTTGAAAACAGGGGACGAGAAATAGAGAAAAAATAGAGCATTGCAAATTTTCACATAAACATAGAATTTTTATTTCATTACAATTATGGATCACAATACATTGTTACAAGCTACTTCAAAACAAGATACAACATTTTTTTTATAGAGCTAATAGCCCCTTTTGCATAGACACTAAAATATAGTCACTCGACGTGCATGCTATACATGCAACTCTTGCATTATTTGGTAATCTATAAAATGAAGTTGAGCAAGATAATAATATAGTTTAAAGTAAATCATGCATGCCAGTGGCAAACATAAAATTTGTGGTGACAGTGGAACTGAGAGTCGAACATCAGCTCTCTACATTCTCCCCTAGATGAATTATTCATCTTTCAAGATATTTGTTTTTCCTATTTTACTTTGTGTTTCTATACTTTTTAAATCTGAAAGACCAGAAAATTCGTAGCTCGTGGCTGGCCTACCATTAAAATGAGATTGAAATACTGTACAACTTACCATTTCCTTTTAATATAGATATAAATACATGGGCGGTTTTTTCCTTACTATAAAAGTTTGTTTTTATTATTTTCAGTGCTTCTTAATTTAATTGGAAAAAGTTCTTTTAGTTATTAATTTTTTTTACTATTTTTAAATTTAATTTTTTTAATTAAGTAATATTTTATTAAAAAATTAAATTTAAATGTGCTAAAATATCTAACATTTCATTAAAATAGTCACTCAACGTGCATACTATACATGCAACTCGTGCATTATTTGGTAATCTGTAAACTGAAGTTGAACAAGATAATAATATACTTTAAAGTAAATCATACATGGCAGTGGCAATCATAAAATTTGGGGTGTCGGTGGAATAGAGAGATGAACATCAGTTTTCTACATTCTCTCCTAGATGAATTATTCATCTTTCAAGATATTTGTTTTTCCTGTTTTACTTTGTGTTTCTGTATTTTTAAAATCTGGAAGACCAAAAAATTTGTAGCTCGTGGCAAGCCTACCATTAAAATGGGATTGAAATACTGTACAACTTACCATTTTCTTTTAATATAGATATAAATAGATGGGTGATTTTTTCCTTACTGTGCTATATCTCTAGTTGAACATTCTCCCCTAGATGAATTATTCATCTTTCAAGATATTTGTTTTTCCTATTTTACTTTGTGTTTCTGTGTTTTTTAAATATGAAAGACCATAAAATTCGTAGCTTGTGGCTGGCCTACCATTAAAATGGGATTAAAATACTGCACATCTTATCATTTCCTTTTAATATATATATAAATAGATGGGCGTTTTTTTCCTTATTGTAATAGTTTGTTTTTATTATTTTCAGTGCTTTTTAATTTAATTGGAAAAAGTTCTTTTTAGTTATTAATTATTTTTACTTTTTTTAAATTTAATTTTTTTAATTAACTAATATTTCATTAAAAAATTAAATTTAAATGTGCTAAAATATCTAATATTTCATTAAAATAATTAAATTTAAATGTGCTATATCTCTAGTTGAACATTTGTCCCCTAGATGAATTATTCATCTTTCAAGATATTTGTTTTTCCTCTTTTACTTTGTGTTTCTGTGTTTTTTAAATCTGAAAGACCAGAAAATTTGTAGCTCATGGCCGGCCTACCATTAAAATGGGATTGAAATACTACACAGCTTACCATTTCCTTTTAATATAGATATAAATAGATGGGTGTTTTTTCCTTACTGTGCTATATCTCTAGTTGAACATTCTCCTGTAGATGAATTATTCATCTTTCAAGATATTTGTTTTTCCTGTTTTACTTTGTGTTTCTGTGTTTTTTAAATCGGAAAGACTAGAAAATTTGTAGCTCGTGGCTGGCCTACCATTAAAATGGGATTAAAATACTACACAACTTACCATTTCCTTTTAATATAGATATAAATACATGGGTGGGTTTTCCTTACTGTAAAAGTTCATTTTTATTATTTTCAGTGCTTTTTAATTTTATTGGAGGAAGTTCTTTTTAGTTATTAATTATTTTTAGTGTTTTTAAATTTAGTTTTTTAAATAACTAATATTTCATTAAAAATTTAAATTTAAATGTGCTAAAATATCTAATATTTCACTAAAACAGTCACTTGACGTGCATACTATACATGCAACTCGTGCATTATTTGGTAATCTGTAAACTGAAGTTGAACAAGATAATAATCTATTTTAAAGTAAATCATGCATGACAGTGACAAACATAAAATTTGGGGTGATGGTGGAACTAAGAGTCGAACATCAACTCTCTACATTCTCTCCTAGATGAATTATTCATCTTTCAAGATATTTGTTTTTCCTGTTATACTTTGTGTTTCTATATTTTTTTAAATTTGAAAGACCAAAAAATCCTCAGCTTGTGGCAGGCCTACCATTAAAATGGGTTTGAAATACTACACAGCTTACCATTTCCTTTTAATATAGATATAAATAGATGGGCAGTTTTTTCCTGAGTGTGTTATATCTCTAGTTGAACATTCTCCCCTAGATGAATTATTCATCTTTCAAGATATTTGTTTTTCCTATTTTACTTTGTGTTTTTGTGTTTTTAAATATGAAAGACCAGAAAATTCGTAGCTCCTGGCTGGCCTACCATTAAAATGGGATTGAAATGCTGCACAACTTACCATTTTCTTTTAATATAGATATAAATAGATGGGCGATTTTTTCCTTACTGTAAAAGATTATTTTTTTATTATTTTCAGTGCTTTATAATTTAATTGGAAAAAGTTCTTTTAAGTTATCAATTATTTTAGCTCTTTTTAAATTTAATTTTTTTAATTAACTAATATTTCATTAAAAAAATTAAATTTAAATGTGCTGAAAAATCTAATATTTTATTAAAATAATTGAATTTAATTGTGTTATGTCTCTAGTTGAATATTTGTCCATCAATTACAAAAAAAAAATTAATTAATTTTAATAATAAAAATTATTACTTTTTTCTAAATTTTTATTAGGTACTTTTAAATTATTTTATTATTATTTTCAAATTTCATAATTTAAATACACACTTTTAATTATGCAGTTTTTAAATATGAATTATTTTTATATTTTAATTAAATGAAATAATATTTTTAAATTCTTTATAATAGTTGAATAATTATTATATAATTATATTTTATATTATAAAATATAAAGAATAATAATAACTAATAATAATATTAAATAAATATATTTTTATATCTATTGTAAAGCTTACCATTTCCTTTTAATATAGATATAAATAGATGGGGCAGTTTTTTCCTTATTTTAAAAGTTTGTTTTTATTATTTTCAGTTTAGTTATTAATTAGTTTTACTCTTTTTATATTTGATTTTTTTAATTAACTATATTTCATTAAAATAATTAAATTTAAATGTGCTATATCTCTAGTTGAACATTTGTCAATTAATTACAATTTTTTTTTTATTTTTATTTTAATAATAAAAATTATTACTATTTTCTAAATTTTTACTAGATACTTTTAAATTATTTTATTATTATTTTTAAATTTAACAATTTAAATACACTCTTTCAATTATATATTTTTAAATATAAATTATTTTTTATATTTTAATTAATTGAAATAATATTTTTAACATTTAAATAATAGTTGAATAATTATTATATAATTATATTTTATATTATTAAATATAAAGAATAATATTAACTAATAATATTAAATAAATACATATTTATATATACTTGTATATTTAATATAATTTATATTTATCATTTCTCAATTTATATTTTTATATTTAATTTAATTTATATTTATCATTTCTCAATTTATATTTTTATATTTAATATAAAAAATTATCATTTCCAAAAGTACATTAATGTGTAATTTATTAAAAAAAAAAATTAATTATTTTACTTTAAATTATATTTTGTTAGATATTTTACTACTAAAAAATATTTATTATATGAAATGTCCAAACACTTTGTAATTAAAAATATGATGAAAAGAAAGAATTATACACACACACACACACACACCCCAATAAACTAAAAAATTTAATCAAGAAACTATTAAGGAGTAACATATAATAAAAGTGACACTCATGAATTGTGAGACATAATTTTTCCATTAGTATGCAAAGGAAAATAGTTTTAAAACCGTCAGTATCACCAACACTGAAAGATAGGTTTAGTGCAATCTGACAGACAAGTTCACAAGGGAACCTGACGACACAGTTTACTAGTGCAACCCGAAATTGTTACAAAGTGGAACTCGACAGAGCAACCCGACAAGCAGACTATAGTGTAACCCAATAGAATAGATACTAGAGGAACCCGACAAACTACATAGCAACCCAAGCACTAGTCTACCGAGAGACAGTTAGAATTCTGAGAAATGTGGATCTGACTTCCACGTCAAATAAAACACTTGTGTTTTATATTTATCTTTTTAATTAGCTTTAAATCTATTTCACGAGGGACAAGAAATATAATTGTAATTATTTTAATCAGTCTAACTGATTAGAAACATGCAAACTAGGAGATCAAGGTCGGGTTGTAAACCTTCGATCATAGAGTTATCATGGTAATACGTGAAACTCATTTAGGTCAAACTCATTGTATAAATAAATATGTAATCAATCAGAATGTGTGTGATGATGATTGTAGCCGAGAAGCACATCTATGGATCAGACCAAGAGTTTTATGCAGAAGAACAGCCAAAGATGAAATCAGTTATCAAGAACAAAAACCAAGGCTACCAAGCAAAACAGAGGTATTGATCAATCACTATAGGTGATAAATATACATGTAATCTTTATTGGATCTGTAATCAGCAATTCTAGATTGCATATACTCATGTCAATGAATATTTTTGACTACATTCTAACAAGTGTAGAAAATAGAAGAAATCCTTGAGAAAGGTGGATTTAACAATCCTTTGTAAATCTCTTAACTGAGTGCACACTAAATAGTGTTGCTAAATCTCTTAATAGAGTAGACCTTAACCAGTCTCTACATGATACTCCTAATAGGGTAGATCATCATAAGTGATCAAAATTGTAAGCCTTAACCGACCCCTTCCATTCTACATATAGTGAAGCTTTGTGGGTTTCATCCCCACAACAATTTTTACCTTCTAACAAGGGTTTTCTGCATTACCAAATCTTGTGTTATGTGTCATTACATTTCATGAATGTTTCTATGAATGTGTTACATGCTAATTGAGTTTATGATTTGATATAACATACACAGAGATAGAATAGTATATATGGTTGGAAATACAATTGATTACTAAAAGGATTAAGGTTAAGTGATAAAAATTTTGAGGGTACTGATTCACCCCTCCCCTCTCAGTACACACCATTCCATTATTTCCAACAATTGGTATCAGAGCTAGATCTCTTATTTGGAAAAGTTTAAAATACTTAAGAGAAAAGATCATACAATGGAAAGGTACAAGCTAGACAAGAGTATTGAGAATTAGAAGTTAGAAATACAAATCTTCTATGAACAATATAAAGAAGCAAGAGTCAAGATGAGGCAGTTGCTGGATGAAAGAAAGGTTATGGCATCTCGCTGTAATGAAATAGACTATCATGAAGAAGAAATACTTGATTTATTTGAGTCTTCAGGATCTACAACTAGCAACACATCAGACACATCTAAAGGAAGCATTACAAGCCTAAATGAAATCAATCAACATCTTACTGGACAAGTAAAATCACTGCAAATTGGTCAAGAGACATATATGGTAAGAATGATTGAGGTTATGAATAATGCTAGAAAAGCTAAACAAGGAAGAACACTAGATATTGATGATAGGAGGAAGATCATTGAAAATTTATAAGAGAAAGAGTCAGAAATACAAAGAATTACTGAACATCATCATGAGATCACCAATTAGATTATTCTTATGAGTCAGGAGGCAAACTGAATGAACATAGAACTGAATGGAAAGATGGAAGCTATTGGTGAGATAAGAGAATAAAATGAAAGACTGAAGCATGAAGTAAGAATTCAACAACAACATAGTGACATGATCAAGAGAGCTGAAGAAAGTACCAAAAGTTTGGATGATTTTCTGGATGGACAAAGAAGAGTCAACAACAATACCAGACTAGGGTATACCGAGAATGGAGAATCACCATACCAAGTTGATCCAAATAATGTCTACACAAATCCAAGACCAAGAAAGCAATCATGTAATCACTATGGAAAACCAGGCCACACATCAAATGCTTGTAGTAGCAAAATAAAAGGTATTCCTAAATCCTCATCTTCATTCATAGGAAATTGTTATAAACGTAACAAGAAAGGACATAAAGCATATGAATGTAAGTCTGAGGTGAAACAACCAAAGAAGGAAACCTACATGCAAAAATACTCTCCTCGCAAAATGCATGGGCACACATCTCTTGAATGCAGGAAGAAGAAAAGGAAAGCATGGAAGCCTAAAGAAAATGAAACTACTTATCAACCGAAAAGAGTTGGTAAATCATATGTTTGGGATTAAAATACATGGACAAACTGCACAACATGTGGTAGATATGGACACATTGCAGAAAACTATATGATAAAATGGATGAGAAAGTCTAGGATCTGGACTAACCCCGGAATGGCATGCTTACACTATCATAAAGTTGGCCATCTAAGAAAGGAATAAAGAGATCGAATGACAGAGACAAACACCTTTTCCAATGGACACACCATTGAAGACATCTAGAAGATGAGAAACAAAATGTGGAGGAAAGCTACAAACACTGATGATGCCAGACCAAGCAATGCAATTGGTGACACCTTATCCAATGGATCTAGTGACATCACCACCCCAACCTAAGATGAACAAGTAAGTATGGAACTGCACTATACTAAGTTATACTTTACATCAGTTCCATTATACATAGTTAAAATGCCAAATCAACATGATTAAAGATGCACTATGGTATTACTTGTTATGATTCTATGAATTCAATCTCATCATCTATTGCATACCAAAAAACATCAATGTACTTATAAAGCTAAGTTTTCAATTCTTACAGAGAATCATCGGTTAACATACAAAATCTAAGTTTCTCATGTAACCCAAGACTCATCGATAATCAAAAGACAATGTTGTCTTCACCATATACCGAGCTCCGTCGGTAAATGAGTGAAAAGTTAAATGAGTTGACACTTTCCCTGATCATCATCTTTTCACCAAAAATAAAGTTGGCATGTCACCCAAGAAACTCTGTCTTTGACACCTGACAAGTGGGTGGAGCATTAATTGTGCCACTTAGGGCACTGTCTATAAAAGGATGATGGAAACTTCATTTCATTCACCAATGATTTAGAGAAAAGTAGAGCAAAGAAAAGCACCGAGCGACCAGATTGCAGAAGCATTTAACCAGTAGATTCACGACATTCAGATTCTGAATAACAACAAATTTTAGAAGGTTAAGTAAGTAAAATCACTGAGCTCAGTGTTTATTTTACAGAAAAGAGCCCTAAATTCTCATAAACGATGGCATCCACTTCACAAGTTTCCAAGATCAAGAACACCAAAGAAAAGAAGGTTAATCTGATCAAGAACTCCACTTGTGAAGAACCTAAGTATAAAATTTGTCTAGAGGTTGCTTCTCAACCTGACAACGCTGGTGCATTCTCTGGCATTCCACCTAGGGTTTTACTAATTGAAGATGTTCATTCCTACATACATTGCAAGATCACTGAGATAGGATATCTTAAAGTTGATCAATCTTAGAAGAAGCTTTGTACAGGAAAAACCATCAAGGAGGAACATAAACACATCAAGGTGAAAGGGCTCACATGTGCCCTAATGTTCCTGAGAGATTTTAAAACCAAATGAATTTGGATAGTGTTGAGCAGAGTGCATGACCAAAAAATATGGTTGGATGAGCCAAAATAGATCACCAGAGATGTGATACACATTGTGACCGGTTATCCTATAACTGACAAGGCCAAGGCACTCAAACATCCTTCTCATCCTGAGAAGATGATAGGTGCAGTATGGGATAATAGAGGATTGAAGGTTAACACCATCACCGATCCAGAACTAAAGTTTGGTGCATGTGTACTAGGATATAAGATATACCAATCCAACAGGTTAAACAACATAGCATGTGGAGCAGTTGACACTTCTTACAAATTTGTAAAGAAATTTTTATAGTTAGATCTATCTGAGCTTCTACTGAAGCAGTTAGATGAGAACATGGGGAAAATCAGGTCTACAAAGTCCATTTCATGTAAGTTCAGATCACTTTTAATGTGTACATTTTTCTATTTCTAGAACTTCTTTCCATCTATCAGAAATGTCAACTGGGATACTACTCGACCGTTGACCATTCAAATCAGTGAATTCATCAAGTCACTAGGTGACAACTTTGTATCAGTTATGGATGAATACTTCACTAGATTTAATGAAAGAATGTAGAAAAGAATGAGGATACCAAAACAAATAGTAGAAAAGTATAAGATTGACATTTTTTATGGTGGACACTGATAACACCTTTATCAAACCAGTTGTACTAAGGACAACATGATTAGCACCACTTGACTATGAGGTCAAAATAGACCAAGCCACCAATGCTATTGAAGCATTGATAAATGAACCATTGGACAAGTCACAACCTAGGTTTGGAACCTATGAGGAGGCCAAGGAAAGAAGTAAAATAGACTTAGTTGTAAAGAAAATTGACAGAAAGAAAGAGAAAATGGTCAAGACACTAAAGAAAAAGTTTTCAGTAAATAGTGAAGAGTCAAGAAAAAAGGATGACATTGAGGGACAGTCACCCATTGGCGAAGAAGGTAAACAAGTGAGTGAATTTGAATCTACAAAGTTTGATGCACCACCACCACCAGGAAAGAAACCAAGGACTACTACTACATCATGAACAAGGAATCAAACTGCCAAAGCGGACCCACCACTAGTCAAGAAAGGATAGGTGAGGACTTACAAAAGGAAGCCTCAAATAGGGAAAACATCAAAACCTAAGAGGAGAAAAAGATTCATCAAAACTAAGGAAGATATAAAAGATACTGAACAGGAAGAACAACATGTAAAGAGTAAACTTCCTAAAACAATTGATGCAATTGCTGCATCAATTGCCAAATCAGGTGGCATATCAAATCCTAAGGTTAGACAATGGTTAAATCTAAACCCCAAGGATCAGAAAAAGATCAAATATGCCATCATTAAGGCAAATATTGGATACAAATATGTGCATATCCAATTTGATAAAATGATGCCATGAGAACCTCTTGACATAAATTCAGCAAGGTGGACATATGCACTAAAGGAAGAAAAATAGATAAGGGAAAGATCCCTAGTTTCAATTATGCAACTTGAGTCCAAGATGGAAGAAATTGATGAAATGATGAACAAGACAAGCATTCACAGAAGTTCTTAACAAAAATAAGAGCCTACAAAGTACTGGAGGGAAAATTCATTGAGCTTGACAAAGAAAGTGATGATATCTAGAATAAAATCATCAATCCACCTAAGGAGGATTCAAGCCCCAAGCCACAATTAGCTCTTACCGAGGAGCCTCACAATGAAGAAGATCAGGCTAAACCGAGCCTAGAGAATATTCTTATAAATGATGGTGAGGATGTTAATGAAGAAACATTGAACACAAAAGCTAAAAAGGATATGGATATTGCAGATGAAAAATTCACCAATAATACTATCATTGATATTACCGGAGAAGATCCTACAGATGAGGTAAAGAAAGATGAAGATGTCACTGTTGCCCCACACCAAATTGAGGAATAGGACACAACAACATATGCTGCTCAAGTAGATACATAGGGAAAAATACCACTATTGATACAAGCTATCAATATTATCTTGGAGAAGGAGAAATCACCCAACAAGGATGCACACATACCCAAAGATAAGGGTGTAGAGGAACCAAAAAACACATCCGATGAGAAGAATAAAGATGGAGAGAAAAAAGAAACAGGAGGAGAACAAAAAGACAAAGGTGAAGAAGTGAAACAATGTGATACCACTCCTAAGTATACAGAAGGATATTCTATAGATAAGGCTAAGGTTGATGTGGAGACGTCCACTCCCAACTGATAGATAGACACCGAGAAACAGGATACAGGTACACATACTCCAAAGCCTTCACCAAGAACATCAGTTCAAGCAAAGGAACTTGCTATGATATTGCATACAGGTCCCTCCACAACTCTATCCAAGAAGAAGAAGAAAAATAATAAGAATCCAGTTACACTGGAAGAGATTATTGAGATACCAGCCTGTGATCTGAGGACATTGGATCCAGAGGCACTTACAAACTATGCAGAACTTTGTCACAAAAAATCTATCTAAGATAAGCTTAAGAAGGAGACAAAGGACACTCAGGTACTTGAGACAATAGGGATATTATTCAATAGATAGTCCCTGATACAGACATTGACCAAAATGCATCTATCATTGATCAATTAGCCATACTTACCGATGCAATCCAATCACAGAATGTGGATGCAGAAAAGGCAATAGAAGAATGAGTAGAGAAAAAGTATCAATATAAATTGACAGAGAAAATCAGCCAATAAGTGGCCGAGGACAAGGTAAAGTTGTGTGAACAAGTAAATGAATTAGAACCAATCGTTTCAGAAGAAATCACCTTAATTCAGAAGTTAAGCACAATAAAGAAATTCACTAAGGAGAATAGTGAAAATATTGCAAAAATAGATGCAGATCTTACTTCTAGTTCTCAAAGTCTCTCAACGACTGAAAATTCAATACCAATGCATTATGAAAAGGTAATGGAAGAAAAGAAGTTGAGACTCCATATTCAAGAGGCAAAGTCAAAGTTCAAAGATAAGGTAACTGAGCTACAGGCTCTACTGCTACCCAATCTTACACTACTGCAGCAACATATGACAATGACAAGATAATTAATTGCCACCCCGAAGATGTCTGTCACCAACACCATCTATGGTATGTACGCAAGGATCACATTGGAGCACATGGCTCTATAAAACCTTCAAGAAAAATGGGAGAAGATGATGGAGGACATGAACAACTCTCATTCTCACATTTTTGACAAGTTTTAAGTAATTACACCTTTTCCCTTACTATCAAAAAGGGGAAAATGATGTGAATAGAGGGAAAATGATAAGGGGAAAATGATATGATAAAAGGGGAAGATAAGGTGAAAAGGGAGAATAGTATAAAGGAGAGTGTACATACACATACTTATACTATACCAACATATACATAGGGGGAGTCATAATGACAAGGTCAACACATGGTATACATTACTAAACATTTTAGTATTTGCACATATCAGTTTTTGATACTAATGTCAAAGGGGGAGATTGAAGACATATTTTTTCCATTAGTATGCAAAGGAAAACAATTTTGAAACCGTCAGTATCACCAACACTGAAAGATAGGTTTAGTGCAACCTGACATACAAGTTCACAAGGGAACCCAATGACACTGTTTACCAGTGCAACTCAAAATTGTTACAATTTGGAACCCGACAGAGTAACCTGACAAGAAGAGTACAGTGTAACTTGACAGAAAAAATACCAAAGGAACCTAACAGACTACAGAGCAACCTGAGCACCAGTGTACCGAGACATAGTTAGAATTATGAGAAATGTGGATCTGACTTCCACATTAGATAAAACACTTGTGTTTTATATTTAGATTTTTAATTAGCTTCAAATCCATTTCTTGAGGGACAAGAAATATAATTGTAATTGTTTTAATCAGTCTAACTAATTAGAAACATGAAAATTAGGAGATCAAGGTCAAGTTGTAAACCTTCGATCATAGAGTTATCATTGTATACGTGAAACTCATTTAGGTCAAAATCATTGTATAAATAGATATGTAATCAATCAGAATGTGTGTGATGATGATTACAGCCGAGAAGCACATCTATGGATCAGACTAAGAGTTTTATGCAGAAGAACATCCAAAGATGAAATCAGTTATCAAGAACAAGAACCAAGGCTACCGAGCATAACAGAGGTATTGATCAATCACTATAGGTGATAAATATACATGTAATCTTTATTGGATCTGTAATCAACAATTCTAGATTGAATATACTCAGGTCAATGAATATTTTTTGACTACATTCTAACAAGTGTAGCAAATAGAAGAAATCCTTGAGAAAGGTGGATTTAACAATCCTTTATAAATCTCTTAACCGAGTGCACACTAAACAATGTTGCTAAAGCTCTCAACAGAGTAGACCTTAACCAGTTTCTACATGATACTCCTAATAGGGTAGATAATTAGAAGTGATCAAAATTGTAAGCCTTAACTAGCCCCTTCCATTCTATAGATAGTGAAGCTTTGTGGGTTTCATCCCCACCGTAGTTTTTACCTTCTAACAGGGGTTTTATGCATTACCATATCTTGTGTCATGTGTCATTACATTTTATGAATGTCTCTATGAATGTATTACATGCTAATTGATTTTATGATTTGATATAACATACACAAAGATAGAATAGTATATATGGTTGGTAATACAATTGATTACTAAAAGGATTAAGGTTAAGTGATAAAAGTGTTGAGGGTACTGATTCACCCCTCCCCTCTTAGTACACACCATTCTATTATTTCCAACATGCAATACAACTTACTTTTTAATATCTCTTTAGCTACTGTGTATTCTACCCCATGAAATCAGTTGCAATACTCTTTCTGCATTTGTATCCAGAGATACTGCTTATCCTCAACAATATCCATTTTTGCTAACACCTAGGAAAATAAGTCATAGAAAGGTCATACTTATAACCTTCCAAATCCTTTTTCACTTCTATAAAATGTACTTGACAATCACCTTTCAATGTCTGAACTGCATGCTTATAGAAGTAAACAATCAGAGTAATATCAGAGTCCATAATAATTCTTATTGAAAACACCACAATCTTTTGAAAATTTTGTCTGCCAAATTTTTTTCACATGCATGTCTTATCAAATAAAATTTTCAACAAGGGTTCCTGGACATGCTTATCGATTTCTGGAAATCTGCCCTGCTATCCATTTCTGGTAACCTTCCCTAAACAGAAAAAGGCCCATCAGTAAAATAAAAGAGCCAAAAATTACTGATGACACTGATCAATACTGCCTTAACTGTCATACGACCACACCTGCTACATGACATAATCTAAAAATTTAGCAAGTCCATTTGTTCATCATCTCAGCACTAGGATTGCGCATGCTCTCCCTCTTCCTTAATGTCCATGGACATGTGGTATGAAATCACAGCATCACAATTCTACTTCTTGATGGCTCCATCACCTTGCGACCCCACGAGTTGGCATTTTCTATCTGTAGTAGGATCGTAACACATTGTCTTAACCGTCACAAACCGCTATGATGTCATCACACCGACATCTTCTATTTTTATCACATGGTCGCAGGTCGTCCTATTAACCATCAATATGACCTGTGACCACACAAAAATAATTTCTTCTAACTGCTCACAATTTTCTAACCACAACCTCCAACTGTTAGTCAAAATTGTGACACTGTGATCTCTCTTTTGTTGGCCACATGTCATGCTCTCACACCATTGCAAATTCATTCTCCTTACCTCTTCTAATCATCACAAGCTTGTGATTATACCACATGCCATCTCATGGCTTACACACTGTCATTTAGCCTAACCTTGTGACCTCCCAACTATTCATGCATCTTCCACAAGTAACAACCTCGCGAGCTCGCGACCTATATTCCTAACCGTCACCCTATCTTGTGAGCACGTGAGAGAAGGCCACCTAGAAGCCTATTCATCCTTCGATCTAGCCTTCTTGACTGGCCCACTCTTCCATGTGGTGCACTCTATTTTTTTCATTTCTCTTCCATCTCACCATCATGTGAGTGTGGACCCACAAAATTTTCCAAGTTGACTGTTAGTTGACCGCCTGCACGTGAAACATCTAGCAAAAGGCGCATGTCATTTTGGAACTTCTTAAGTGTGCATTGGTGTATAAAAATAAGAAGTAACTCCATGACATGACCAATGTGGGATAAGTTCCCTCAAGTATACCAGCAAACAAAATGTAGAACAATTCTTCCATGGTTGACCTTTCTTTCAAAGGTGCCTAAATGATGATGTTGTGCTCACTACTGATCTTTGAACAAATCCACTCATCCTTCCTCTGCAGATTTCTACCAAAAAAAGAGAGCATGTGATCCCTTGGAATTCTATCTTTTGCAACTATTGAAGGTATGTGCAAAATTTAAAATGGAAACCTCAAACTCTTTTAAAATAAATGTAGGGTCCAACAGTGGCTCTTGTTAGAGATGCATGCCCCTTGTTGGCATGGCAAGATTTTAGATCTTTGGAAGAGAAAACTAGCATGCCTTATTTCTCCATTGGGTTCCTTATTCACTTGCTTGACAATCAGACATACACCTCATTTGGCACCCTCAGGACACCCAACATGTGAAACATAAACCTTCCCCTATTATATATCTTATTCTCATCAATCAACAGTATGATCAGTCTGAAAAACCCGTTACCTAGTATTCGGACATATTGAAAACAACTAGCATCATTCATTCCACTATCATACTTTTTCAGTGTCATCACACCCATCATCTTTTGGCATCACAAAATCATGTATTTGCTAAAAATAAACATAACCTCAAACATATTCTTCGTACTCATAGCATGGTGAACATTGATATACAACATGATATCCATCATTATCTATCTCCTCAACATGCTCAACTAAATTTTAAACTAGTTGCATTTGAAATTTAAAACATTCAAGCTCAACCTTGTAGCTAGAATCATGAAGAGTTACCTCAGCACATGGTTGGATATCAAAGAAAAATAATTCACCCTCAAACCTGTGTGTATTATGTAAACACTCAGGTGAAACATTATGAGCTGCCACCACTGATTTCAAGTTTGGTTCATCCTGAGAAACCTCATTCATTCCCATGCTACAAGATTCCTAAAAATAAACACTAGAGGAAGATTGATCATCATAGAAGGGTATTGAATCATAAGTTTCATCTTGGTCACCATAGTCGTTTGTTTCACAATATAATACAATATTTAAATCATCTGGATTCTCAATGGTCTCTTCATACAAAGGATTATAAATAATATGAAAACCCCTCTCAAAAATATTATGGAAAATAACTAGCTAATCCATATCTACTTCATCATCAAATAGTGGATTAAAGACTTCATTGATGACATGTAACTGATTAAATGGTTAACTATATTAAGTTGAAGATTGGTGCAGGAGCACCCTGGAGATGCCAAGAAAATATGGTAGTCTCTTGTCATTTTGGTGTGCTAGTGTGTGTAAGACCCTCTATTAGGGCAATGTAAATAGATAAGGTCATGTTGACCAAGAGTAGTTTAGGTAGTTTTCATTTTGTGCTTCTTTTCTTATGTAAATAGCTCTTTTTGGCTCCATTCAATGTGGTGTACTTGATGATGTCATCAAATGTTAGGATGATGTCATAGGAGTTTTTAGGGTCCATAGATACCCTAGGTGGTCTAACTAAGGTTAGATAGGGTAGATTGGTGGAGAAAACACTTCACAAGTGTAAGTTGTCAAAATTTGTAAAATGTTGCTATGCAACATTAGCAACTTTTAAAAGTTGCTGACAACTTTTGTTGTCTAGAGGGTATTTGAAGTTCTAATGTTTTTGGAACCCATAGGAGGGATGAAAAATGTGGGAATACCATATATACGATGTAAAAACCCTAATTGTAAGAGGGAGGAATTCATTTGTACGGACTAATATCTTGGAGCCAAGAGTTTTCTGGAAAAAATAGCAGATTTGAAGCATTTTATGTTTTCTTTGTATTGGAATGGATTAGTTTACTAACTGTGATCATTGGAGGTTGTTTTTTTTATTTTACCAATATTTTTCATTCATTAAGTTGCTTTGTAGTTGTGTTTTGTTTGTAGTTTGAAAATTCTTTCAGTTTGGGACTGTTTGTTGTCCCATTTTGGCCAAGGAGCAAAGATGTGGACCTAACTCCACTTCCCACCATTAGTTTTGTACAGCCACCTGGGAATGGAGACTAGGTCCATGGATCTTCAAAACTATGGAAGGAGGAGCTCTCAAGGTGCTGGCATGTATTTTTAATCACTTACCCTAGGTGAGCTAAACTCATAGCCCGGTTAGAGGAAGCAAGTGACAGTGAGTTTAAAATTTGTAAGGGGTGTTCTCATGAGCCAAGAAGGCCATGGATGTGCTTAGTGATGTATTTCAGGTCTTCCATATGGTGGAGGAGTGCCCAAAGATCCAAAAAGACAATTTTTGAAGCCCAAGATACCAAACTAGTCTAAAAATAAGAATTGTGCCATTTTCTAATAACAGGATGTACGAACAGTTCCAGACCAAGGGACCTAGAAATTCCTTGTGGGTTTTTGCCTTACCTAAAGACTACCACAAAATATTAGGGGGTCCTTTGAGATATTTTTTCTATTTTTAGGGTTTCCTAAAAACTAGGAGGGCTAATTGTGCAAAAAGGCTACAAGGCCTAGAAAGTAGGAAACTAGAACTTGATGGCAACATGGATCAACTTGGTGGTTTCAAACCTAGGTTGGAATTCAAAAATGGAGTATGTTGAAGCCCTAACCCTCCTACAAATCCAAACTTAAGTGTAGGGCTTGGAGTGGTTTGTGTAGAAGGTTCTTGTGGAACACAAGAATGGTGTTTTTAACATGATTGGAAGTTTCCTTGGTTGGAGAGAAAGGACTGATTCTTCCAAGTGTTGAAGGGTGGATTGAGGAAGCCCTAGAGGTCCTGAGAGAGACCTATTAAGAGTTTCAAGCAAACTTAGAAGGTTACCAAGGAATCTCCCTATCAGAGTGGTATCAGAGCCCAAGTTCAAGATTTGGGAAAAGAAGAAATAGTGCAGCTAGTGGATGTTGCAGACCAAGGACTCAAGTGAGGAGTCTAGTGCATCAAGAAAGATGGTGACCAATGCTAAATTGGTCAAGACAGTGGATGAACAAGAAGAGGATAATAGGTTGCTGAGAGAGAGATTGGCTCAAATGGAGAAACTCTTGGATGAAGTTTGAGCTAAGCCAGATAGTGTAAAGGACAAGGTGGACCAGAAAGAGGAAAAGGAAGCTAAAGGGAAGGAGTGGGACTTAGATGAAGAAACACCTACCCCTGATTCAGTCTTACTTGAGGAACCCTTCTTGAAGGCACTCAAAGCTTTGAGTGGTAAAGCCTTGGAGGGTGTGCCATTGTTTAATGGACAAATGGATGCTGATTTGGTTTTAGATTGGATAGACAGCCTTGAG
>MU227495.1:31079-57472 GCA_018584345.1 Thuja plicata | reverse complement strand
AGGTTGACTCATGATAGTAGCACCGGTCTTACCTAAAGCCTATTGACAGTCTAAGAAGGAGGTTGATTCAAGGATGGTAGTAAGATTTGCATAAAGCCTATTGACAGTCATGAGACTGATTCAAGGACGATAGCGTAGACGCTAGATACTTAGTGACAACCTATGTATTGAAAATCCTCTAACAAGGTTACACTTAACAATGTGTTTGTAACCTTTAACAGGGTTGGCTCCTAACAGGGCTCACTTCAGAAGAGTGAAAATTTGGGGTACCGGTCCTAGTGGTTTCTTCCCTTAATGGGGTTTCCATGTTAAAATCCTTGTGTTATATGTGCATGATTTATTACTTTACTATTTTATATTCTACATATGCATTTATGGATTGACTGGTATACTCTGCATATTTACTGAGTATCAGTAAATATAGTTTGTTGCTTATCAGTTATCAAGGAGAAACAAGACAGACAAGGTAAACCAATAGACAGTTATTTGTTTCAAATATTTCAATGGCATGCATCTTGTTGGGACTTAATAATTTAAGAAGTATTGATTGGTGGATTAAAGTTTAAAAAGGATAAATTTTCTGAGGCCACTGATTCACCCCCCTGTTAGTTATTACTAACATTCATTAGAACCACAGTAAATTTCAACATCACAGTCATCCTCATCAATAAGGGAAGAATCATAATCAGCACCATCAATAGTCGAACAACCATCAACACTATGAGTTTGAGAAGATGAGAAACTATAGTTATGATTCACAAAAAGAAAATCCTCGCTGACTTCAACAAAACTTGCATGGTTATTCTGACCACTTTGGGACTCAACCTTTTTAAACATATATCTTGGATTAAGGACACATTTTTGATGAGAACACTGAGAAGGAACATAATATTTTGTATGAAAAGGTGCTTGTGTTGGGACATCATATACACAATCATTTGCAACATTGATTTCATGCATACACACATCAAGTGGTTCTTCATATACATCATTTTGGACACATAGGAGTGGCGTAAATATAGGCCGAGGAATGTCCACTTTATTAGAGTAAATTGTAAAACATCTTGGCTCAACATTAACCTCATAAGAAATATAACTAGCATTGTAAGGAGGTATATGTTATGCCCTGCATCCCCGTCCCTACATTTTGTGTGCAAAATGTTGGGTCCCACTTTTTTTTGTCCTTTTTGCTTGCGGCTTTGCCTTGTCCTCCTTTCCATTTTTGTTTTCTTTCTCCGGGGTTTCCTTCCCCGGCGTGGTGTTTTGTTTGTTGTGCTTTTCATCTCTGGGACTCCGGTCCCAGAGGTTGCCCTTCGTTGGAAACCAGATTCTGGACTCCAGGATTATTCATCATGACGTTCTTAAGAAACATCATCACGGGGAATCCTCGGGCCTGAAGTCCGAAGGTTTGCTTGACCAGAGATTGCTAGAAGGAAAAGGATTATCTTTTTATCGCGGGTATAAATAGAGCTTACCTGTCACTTTCACATTTACCGTCATTAAAACCTTCAAGCACTTAGAGCGATTAACAGAGCGATTTTGAAGTGATTAACAGAGCATTTGCAGAGAGTTTGATAATTAACATTTAACATTTCCAGTCACTTTCAGGTGATTGCGAGTGCTTCATGGTGGTGATTTTGAGCATTTGAGAACTTGAGTTGTTGCAGAGCTCTCACGGTAACTCTTCCCTTTCCTCCACCTTCTACGTTCTTAGGTTGGTCTTTCCGCTTCTGCCTCTCTGGTTTCCTTCTATTTTGTTTGGTTTTTGTTGTCTTGTTGCTTTGTCGTCTGCTTCGTCTATTCATCTATTTTCTAGTTCTACCACCCACTGGTGGGTCGACTCTCTGCCAGAGGGTTGTCCGCCCTCTATGCAGAGGTTCTCCATCTGTAAAATGTGTAGATAGCTGTAGATAGTTTGTTCTTCCTTGTCTGATTTTCTCACGGATATTGCTCCGTATTGTATATTTATGTATATATGTGTATATTTATGTATAGTCTTTGTATATCCCTTCGGCCTTCATGTATATCCTTCTTGGTGGCTCGACAAGCTGGTCGAGTCGCCTCTGTTTCTGGTTTTTGGCCCACGTTTCGCGCGTTCAGACAGTTGGCTCCGCCGTCATCGCCATAACTTCCATCTAATACCTACGCACGTGGCGCCCACGTGGGCATGATGACTTGGATTTTTACACGTTCTCACCAACGGTCATTTCTCTAGGTTTCGGGTCTCCTACCATCATCCATCCTGTGTCTTTACCCAGTGTGATAAAATCCCCGGACACGGATGTTTAATAAAAATCTAAATTTTACGATGCGTTTGCTTTTCGGTTATCTTTGCATGAAACTGACTTTTCAGGAAAGTGAGCATCACGGTGGTAAGATCTTTGGGCCCCAAAATAATTATTTTGATAAATGTATTCTGACGGTCACTTTTGCCTTGCATGGATATCTTCTCCACCCAGAAGTCCAGAGCTACCTTTTGCAACAGAAACCAGGGCTGCTGTAAAATCTAAGTTGGAGAGGGCCCTAGAAAAGCTGCCCCTGACCAAGAAATTTGTACAAGACAGTGTCATCGTCGGCTCAAAGATTGAGTCCAAAGTCAAGCTGATAACTGACACCAGCATTAGAACATGGTCGGAGATGCAGGCCTTGGTGAAAATAATGCACATCCAGCGACAGGCTGGAGATAAATTAGCGATCAACGTCGGGGGCTCCGGGATCCTCCGGGCAGCTTGCTTCCCATGCTTTGTGCAATCTCTGGAGCTTATCCTAACACTAGCAAACAACTACAACTCTTTTGTCTGGGCTGTTATGCTCGCAGCCAAAGAACCAACGGGATACCCTACTCCTCTGGTATCCCTTGACCTAGATACATTATGGGCGGGCCTGGGAATCCCATAATTTGATAGGGCCATGCTGGTTACAAGGACTGATGCCTTGACCCAGTTCACACAGCTGGAAGATGTGGCCCAGGTGTACATGAATACCCATTGGTTAAAGGTCCCAATGAGGGACCTAAAGCGAATGAAGATAGAGATTCTCTGCTCTAAATTTAAGGAGAGCATCCAGATGGGGATGATAGCTTTGGCCCGGGTCTTTGGGCAGCCCTCCGCCCAGGAGTTTGCCAAATGGATGTAGTATTTCCACCTCGGCATATCCACCAAGGGAGAATTCTTCGACTAGGCCATGATAATCTCCAACCATGTCGACTCGCAGTTCCAGCAGTTGAATAGGAAGAAGAAGTTCTATATGTCTTCTTATGTTTTATGGGCCCTAGCGCAGCAGAGGCCCCATTCCCATGGCCTACTTACTGACAGCGTGCTCGGGATTGGCCCGAGACAAAAAGCACCATGGGACCATTTCCCACAGGTTCAATGGGAGGCCAGCTTCCCCAATTTCTGTCAGGTAAATGATGCATTCGTGTACTACCATCTACTTACACCCACCCGAGATGCCGAATATCGCCTGTCTACTGAGGCGATTAAGTTGGTCCATAGTTATGGACATTACTATATTCAATTCCAACAGCACACATACATTAGGGTCACCGGCTTCTCTGGGAAACCCTACTTGTTGCCCAGACATTGTGGGGACAAGATCATGCTAATGGAGTATTGCAGGAAAATAATGGAGGTGCATGCCTTTTTTGCCCTAAAAAAGATCCCCAAAATTCTGTTCCTAATCACCTGCGGGAACTACACATGCAGTCTGGCCGCTGCAAAGGAGGCAAAAAATGAGCTGAAAAGTTATAACTTACAAGAATTTTATATGGCGCGGAACATTTTTGATCCACATGGCAGAATCACAACGGCGATGCCCCGGGCTTCAGAGCCCCATCATATACACATGGAGGACTTCTGGGAAGATTTCCAAGATTGTGTGGAGGTGCAGAGTAGGCACTATGTCAGAATGACAGTCGACATGATGCAGAAATTGAAGCTCTGGAAGTTCCCAGTAGACTTCTCAAACGCCGCCCCCACTATCGACCCCCAGTACAAGGCAAAGGGGATCGATAAAAATGCCCTTCCATCAGTAAACTGGGCTTCCCAGGAAGGGTCCACTATTAAATACTTCACTTGAGAGGTGGTCGAGCGAAGCCACACCTATTTTAAGAAGGTGTGCCCCGGGAGTACCTGCCAAGCGGCCCAGCCGGCACCAAAATTAACTTTGCCGCCAGTACCAAAGATGACCCCAGGGGCCGAGACCTCTTTGCAGGGTGCAGACAAAGGAAAAGGAATAGACATGACCCCTCCTGTGTAAGAAGTCCCGATCACAAAGCAAATAAAGCAGTCAGTGGCAGCCTCCCAGAAGATGAGGGAGCAGTTAATAACGAGGCTGGCCACCCCACCACTTATGACCAAGCCACTTCGCCCCTCCTCCTCCCCGTCATTAGCAGCTTTAATGGTTAAGGCAACGGGGGTGGATCCCTTGGAGGCAACAACGATAAGAGATGCGGGGCCACCTCTCATTACCCAGTGAAAGAAGAAGCTCAGCAAAAATCCTAAGGTAGAGCCGGAGCAGGGGACGTCCCAACCCGAACAAGTGGAAATCCTTTCTTCCAGTTCCCTGGAGCTAGAGAAAGAAACTGAGCCCACAAAATTTCCAGTCAGTCCCCCTCCATAAGAAGAATTTTATGATGTATTTGCGACTGACAAGTTCGGGAACTTACAGGGAGACAATACCCAAATAGAGACAGAGGTCCCCAGGGCAGAACAAGGAGCTGCAGAGCAAGAAGATATTGAACAAGAGCCTTCACAGGGACAAGAGAAACAAGTAGAAGAAAAGGAGCCAGAACCAGAGATTATCTCTGGGGCTCAAATGATGCATGGTCCGAGAGTGGACCAAAAAAAATAGGGTGAACCAATGGCATCGGCTGGGGGAACCAGACCTTCGGGAATAACCGTCACCCCAGCCGCCACCTTCCAAGGGCCACTCCCGGGAGCAAATTTTGGGTAGGTGATCACGGCAGCCCAAAATCTAAATCTCGGCCTGATACCTCCCCTACTGCTAGAAGAGGTGCCAATAGAGGAAGAGGCCCTGCCAGAAGAAGAACAATAAGAAGAAGAGCAGCTTGAAGAAGAAATCCCCGAGGAATCCTACCAGAGTCCAGATAAAGGAATAGATACAGAGGACAAGGCTGAGGAGATGGAGGTTGATGAAGAAAATATTTCTATAGAAGAAGTTGAGGCAGGGAGAGGGATAGATGAGGTCCATGCCACCGAGGAGCCACGACCACAAAACACTGGGGAAGAGTCAAGGGAACAAATTCTGGCAGGAAGGCCACCCCTACCACCTCAGTGGCTGATAGAGAGCAGGAAAAGAAAGGCTCAGTCTGCTCCTATGATTCCCCTCTCCTTGGCAGAAATGATGGCCTAGGTTCAGGCCCCGCCAAAGGCCAAGAAAGCCCGGATAGTTCATACTCTTCGAACTGGGTCGGGCGGAGAAATAGTTTCCGTTGTGGCAACACCTCCCCCAGACGCCGATGAAGCAACCGTGAACCCCAAAGACTACAATGTTGCAGAGGTATCGCTAGGTAAAAGGGGAAATCAAGGTGAGGTAGACTTGCTTAAGGAGGCAGCAAGGGCAGTAGAGGCCCGATATGAAAAGGAAGCCCAGAGACTCAAAGCTAAAAAGGAAAAGAATGCAAACCTTGTGGGGTTGCTCATTGAGCTGGCTTGACCCATCAATGCCACTCCTCCGGAGGCCTCCACCTTAGAAGATATACCATAGAGTGACATAGACTCCCTACGAATGATGAAAAACAAAGCCCAGGTAGTGGACGAGTGGGTCACCCTACAGATAGGAAACACTCGGTGTTTCCTAGCATCCACCCTCCTAGATCTATACACGGCCCGACAAGTCATTCATCAGGCACAAAACTCTTATTGAGTTGTGGGAGGGTGACGCCGAGAATTACCAAGCATGGAAGGTAGAGCTCAAAGAGCTCCTTACCTTGGGAGAGGACATGATTTCTAAATCTGAAATTCTGGGTGATGAATTATTTGATTTTGTAAGAGCCCAGCACTCTAGACTTGACCTCACATTGGAGGTGACCAAGCAACTGGTAGGGTCCTTGCAAGATAAGGTAAATGCGGTGAAGTATTCTTCCAATTTATACAAGTATTTTGTAATAAAAACTTTCGGGGCTGATCCCCTTAGCACAGATACATGTACCCTTGAAGATTCAGTTTTGGGGAGTTTTGATGAAATAATAAAGTCCCGGTATCAATCTCCGGAGGGGATAGATGGGACCCAAATGGAAAAATTAACCCGCATGATACTTAGTGGTCATGACGCGGCAAGAATGGCAGATGAATTCAAAGAAAATGTTCTAGACCTGGGGGAACAAGTTGAAGTGGCCAAGCACAGAAGGGCTAGCCTGAAAGATATAGATGAAGATGGCATATCCCACCTCCTCCAGGATTTTAATGACAATAAGCAACCTTGAGCTTTCTTCGGAGGCCAGAGGGAACTCAAGTGTTGGGTATTCTTTATTTTTTATTGGAACGAAAGTTCCCGGATCCCAGAGTCCCGGATCCCAAAATTTTTTTTCTTTCAAGTGATCCATGTCCCGGTCCTCGAGGCCGATCGGTCACTTTCAGAAGCGGTTAATAAAGATTGTCAGAAGGTGGTTGGCCACATCAAGGAGGTGTTGACTTAGCAGTTTGTTTCTAATAGGGTGGTCTTCTCGAGGCGCCGCTCAAGGGTACACATGGCACATTGGAGACAAGGCACTGCATTTCCCATTTATGAGGCATGTAGCCTCGATCCCCGGGGGACCTTCTTTCTTCTTTCTCCTTTCTGGTTCTCTTCTTGAGGCTGATTCTTCCACTGTATATTCTTGTCTCATTCTTCTGACATGACAGGCCTATTTCGTCTCAAGGTCTTTTGTAGGGTGGCACAGGTAATACCGGCCCCCAAATATTATATTTTATTGAAACATGATGTAAAATAGGGTTAGGGTTAGAAGAGTTGTATAAATAGCCAAACTGGCCCATTTCTAAGGGTCGGCAAAATTGATGATTTTGTTGTCCATAGTAATAGAAAGGTGATTTCTCATCTTAATTTTCAGAGCTCAATGCTCCATTGTTCTGGTTTTATATAGTCAAATGCTCCCCTGGGGCCACCATTGTATCACGCACCAATGCTTGCTGAAAGGAACATTAATAAAGAAGGAAGAATTCATGGCAATGATGTTGTTGGCATTCCTGCTTCTGAGTTAATGGTATTTCATGTTTTAATATTCTTTATGTCTTCTACTCTGATATGTTAAAGTAGATTAACGACCTTTTTATTCCTGCTACTGATAAAACTCTAGCTGATGGTTATGTATTCCTTTGGTATTTAGTGTAGTCTATCAGAGTATTATTGATGTTCTGGACATTTTAGCATGACTGTAGTTAGATGAAACATTTCTAACCCTGCAGGATCTTTTTCACTCTATTTGCTAAGTATAGAACGCTAGGGAGAACCTTATCCTATTGAATCTCCGGAGAGGATGAGTTGAAGAAACCATCTATCCCCCTCGAAAATAGTTACTCCTCCCAACTGAGCCCCGCACCGTTGTGACCCGACACCCTGGTGCTTGAAGGCCTGGAGAATTTATTTTCTCCGGACAACCTTTGCAGGCGGAGTTGGCCGGTTTCCCCGGAACTCGGTGACAACTTATGACTGTTGGCGGACCTGGTCAGCAAAACCCCATCAACAAAAACTGGCGCTAGAAGGAGGGCATGAACTCATCCCCCTCCTAAGATTCTGATTTTACACCTCCTGAGGGTTCCCTGAGTCATATTTTTAAGAGGCAAGCCTTCAGCGGGATTGGATCTTTCTCCCCAGTGAAATTTGAAAGAGTCCTTAGGTCCGCCCCGAACCCTGGAAGGTCTGTTGAACTCGAGCCCCTTGCTCGAAAGAAACAGACCTCAAAAATCATACCAGCCACTATTGTCTGGGGATCTACCATACCTCCGAATACCCAAACTTCTCAGGCAATCCCGGGAACCAGTGTCCAAACTATCCAACATATAGTTCCCCCAATGGCCGCACACTTCAGAAACACCAGATCCCCAATGGGTACTTTTTCGGGCACAACCAATGATTTACCCTCTCACCCAGAGAAGATTTGCCCACGATACAAGCACTTAGGCTCACGGACCGCAGAAGAACACTTACAGGCATACAAACATGCCATGAATCGACACGGGATCCAGCATGAAGATGTTGTGACTCAGATGTTTCCCTTGTCCTTAGGACAAAGTGAGTTGAACTGGTACCTTAACCTGCCTGCCAACTCCATAAACACTTGGCAGGACATGGAAGACGCCTTCCTGGCTGCCTTTCACGTGCATGTGGACCCAGCCTGGTCCCACAGCCAGTTCATCTCCATTAGGAAGGAACCTAATGAACCTCTTGTAGCATTCAACCATAGGTTCCAACGCGCCTTGAAGTGGTGCACGGGCCCTTTTATCCCATCCCCAAAAGTAACCATACAGACCTATCTTAACGCGATGGACCCTTTTTTTGCCACTCTCCTTTGGAGAACTACCACCGTGGGCGACCAGGACACCTTAGAAAAAGTCTATAACCTAGCACTAGAACTATCCTATGGTCTCAATAAATCCCTGGGCGGGATTGGACAGAGTACGCCCTTTAACATGATCCCCGGTGGAACTGCGTATGCCGGGGGATACAACCCTAATCTGGCAATGGGTGCCCCCTCGATGGCGATGAATCCTCCGCCACCCCTGATAGACCAGCAGGCTCGGTATGTTTACCCAGCTTAGACCCAGACGATGCTAGGTCTAGAATTTTTCCCTTGGAATCAGCCGCAGCAGGCACAACAACCTCAGACACATCCATCTGGAGTGCCCTTCTTTCAGTCGTCTGCGGCTGGAGGATTGCCGCCCTCGACTCCGGCTAATACTGCTACCTTCCTAAGAAGCCAACAACAACAACAACCGTCACATTGTGACGCCAACACCCAGTTGACCACCAAGGTCGAATCCC
The DNA here is from genome assembly GCA_018584345.1 of Thuja plicata. Classification (NCBI taxonomy): domain Eukaryota; kingdom Viridiplantae; phylum Streptophyta; class Pinopsida; order Cupressales; family Cupressaceae; genus Thuja; species Thuja plicata. The sequence goes on along the minus strand of MU227495.1, from coordinate 48,472 downwards.
TCTGACAAATGTTGTCCACCTTAACTATGGACATGGGCCAACTGAAGGCAGGGTCCTACGCACCCCAGAATTCAAATTCCTAGAGGGGAAACATTTTCGCCGGTCAACAAAACAACAATGCTAGAGGAAGAAACTTCAACAACAGGCCTAGGCTTAACCCACAACAATGGAATAATAACACAAACACTGAAAGCCCACCTCCCAACCAAAATTCCAACCAAAATGGTGCTGGACCATCACATTTCACGCCAGTCACAGACTTCCAGCCCATGACTAATTGGTGTAGATTGCACGATACAGGCTCATACAACGAGGTGAATTGTGCCACTTTGGATAAGGTCATCATGATCTCCCAGCTGGACAGGCAGTAGTCACATGACACTACTCCTCCAGAGCCTCCTGTCCAAGAAACAACCCACGATGCCTTCACCTGTGACACCATATTCTTCGAGGCTTCTGGAGAAGATGAAGAAGAATCCGAATTGCAGAGATTCTTTGACGAATCCATCCCGCCCTTCGAGGCCAACGCCTTTACTAACCCATAGGATCCATATAATACTCGAAGTCAGGTTGGTAAAGGACCAGTTCACATGCCCGTACCCCCTATCAAAGATACTCCTCCTCCCTGGAACAACACAACTGACCGACCCGCTCCTCCAAAAGGTCCTAGCTCTAACCAAGCAAAATATCTCACCGAGGAAAATCACCAATTCCTGGGAGGAAGATTTGACATTACGAAGGTGTTAGAGTAGACCACCACCTCCATGACCTTGATGGAGGTTTTTTTGAACTGTCACGAGCAGAAGAAGTCTCTTCTGAAGCTTTTAGGGAACCCGAAAGCCGTCAGCCGCCCACCCAAGACTGTCTCATTCGAAGATGCTAATGCGACTGTCTTCTGGGGGAACAATGAGGATCCTCCCTTCCTACTAGGCCTGAATATCCAAGGCAAAAATATATACAATTTCCTAGTAGACTCTGGGGCTTCAGGTAATATCATGCCCCTGTCCATTTGTCAGAAGCTCAGATTCCACCCCACCCCATCTAATGGTGCAGTGATCCAGCTGGACAAGACTACTATAAAAATGGTGGGGGAACTAAAGAATGTCTGGATACAGCTTATCTAGGACCCCAGAAGAGCCAGCATCATTGACATCCAAGTGGTGGACATCCCAGAAACTTATAGGATGTTATTAAGTCAAAATTGGTCAAAGTCCTTGAATGGATACTTTTCGACTGACTTCACCCACTTATGGCTTCTGTGGGAAGGATAATCAAATAAGATCTGGGTCGAGAGTGAACCCCAGATGAAACAGGCCCTCACCGAGGTGGGGAGGATCAATGAGGTCCTTTTCTCTGAGACTTGCCTGGGGGTGTACAGACCTTTTGAAATCTTAACATCCGATTTCATCCCCGGAGAAGATCCCGCAGTGCTGCAGAGAGCCCAGGACCTAGAAGAAAAGATGAGAGTTGAAGTCAACTCTCAAGGTGCCACAACAACCCTTTCCACACTCCTTTCTGGCACTTGGTGCTGAGTACACTACCAGAAACATTCATAACACGAGTGTGGACCGTGTCTTTCGATTGCTAATCGGCACCTTGATACCCTCCGGAACGAACAACATGTAACTGATTCCCCGGGACCCAGTGTCCCTACGGGGTGCACTCCTTTGGCATCATCTCCCTGGGAATCCCAAATCCAAACACCTCTGGGGGTGAATTCTTCTTTCACACCGGTAGTCTGGGAGATACCCCCTAAGTCTCCCAGCAAGAATCCAAAGAGTACCCTGCCCTAGCCCCAGATTACGAACAATGACTTATGGACCGTTAAGTTCGATGGGTCCTGATCCAAACAAGGCTGTGGGGCTAGGGTAGAACTAATCAACCCACAAGGGAAGTCCTTCCTCACGTCCTATAGACTACAGTTTAATTGTACAAACAATGTTATAGAGTATAAGGCTTTGGTCCTTGGACTCTTATTTGCGTTAAGGAAAGGTATCACCCGCCTCCGGGCTCTGGGTGATTCAGAGTTGATTGTTAAACAAGTCTGGAGTCAATACACATGTCACGATAAAAGGCTGGCCATATACCGCAACCGGGATTGGAGCCTTATTGAGGATTTTGATGCTTTCAGGATTGACCTCATTCCCCAGTGACGGAACTATGTCCCGGATGCCCTCGCCGTTTCTCCCAGCACACTTGAGCCAATGGCCGGCTCGTGACTCCAAAATTTTTTGGTTGAGATGGTCCTCACCCCATCCATTCCAGACAATGTCACCCACTTTCAGGTTTTTGAGGATGATCAACATATCCTGGCCTTCATGGCGAATGTTGGTGTCTTTGAAGACCAGATAGTGGAGGAGCAAGACCATGACAATACTGGGCAGGGTGATGAAGACGATGGGATCATGGACCTGCCCACTAACACCATCCCAAAGGGGATGGTTGCACTAGAATGAATCTTCGACTCAGACCCTCGGGCCCATGAGAAGGTGTCATCCTCCTCCGAGGGAGGAAATTTTGAAAAGTTTAACATCGGTCAGCCCGGTGAAGAAAAGATCATTCACATTGGTACCTCCTGCTCCCCTGAGGAAAAGGAAAAGATTCTCGCATTTCTCCGAGAATACATTGATGTAATTGCCTAGGGTTATAAAGACTTGAAAACGTATGACACATCCATCATGACCCATACTATTCCCCTGAAACCTGATGCTAAGCCCTTTCGGAAAAAGCAAAGACCGGCCAACCCCCTGATAGAGCCTCTGATTCATCAGGAGGTAGAGAAACTATTGTTAGCCTGGATAATCTTCCCAATCTGGCACACTACGTGGGTTGCCAATCTGGTCCCTGTAAGAAAGAAAAATGGTGAGATCCACCTTTGCGTGGATTTTTGAAACTTGAACAAGGCCTCCAAGAAAGATAATCACCCTCTTCCTTCGTTGGATGAGGTGTTACAAATAGTGAATGGATCCCAGATGATGTCATTCTTGGATGGGTACTCTGGATACAATCAGGTCATGGTCAAGTATGAGGATAGAGAGAAAACAACATTTACCACTAAGTGGGGAACATTTGCGTACAAGAGAATGCCCTTTGGTCTGATCAATGTAGGGGCTACATTTCAAAAGGCCATGGACATTACGTTCGAGGGCCTTGTGAATCGGTGCATAATCATCTACATGGATGATTTGACTATCTTTTCCTGGGATAGGCGTGACCATGCCGCCCATCTTGCTCAGATCTGTGAGAGATGTCGCCGGTATGGAATATCCCTCAACCCCAAGAAGTGCATATTCTGGGTCACCAAGGGGAAGTTTCTTGGGCATATCATCTCTGAGAAGGGTATATCCATAGACCCTAACAGAGTCGAAGCATTTTTGAATCTACAAATGCCTGGCAGCAAGAAAGAGATGCGATCCTTCTTCAAAAAGATCAACTTTGTACGACGGTTCATCACAGGATTCGTAGAAATAGTTAAACCACTTAACAAGATGATGAAGAAGGATACCAGGATTGAGTGGAGTCCTGAAGAAAAGTGGGTGTTCACCTAGATCAAATAGACAATAATGGAGGCACCTGTCCTAGCTAGTCTGAACTATTCCCTTCTATTTTACATTTACTCTTTTGCTTCACCGCATTCTGTCGTGGCAGTGTTGACCCAAAAGGTTGAAAGGGAAGAGCGACCAATAGCTTTCATGAGCTCCACTTTCAAGAATGCTGAAGTCCGATATTCATCACTAGAAAAATAGGCCTTTGCTCTAGTTCACGTCATGAAGAAATTCTGGCATTATATTCTCTGGAGCAAGGTACATGCTATCATTCTGGACCAGGCCGTTAAGTCTTTGCTGATGCAGAGTGAATTGGGTGAAAGATGGGGGAAATGGATGGCCATCCTCCAGGAGTATGACTTAGAAATGCAGCCCATGAAAATAGTCCGGGGCCAAGGACTAAGTCGAGCGATGGCAGAAGAGACTCCCCGCATAGAATGTCAAACTTACACAGTGGAGTCCATCACTCGAGACCCGTGGTATACCGATTTGGTATACTTGTTACTAAATAATAAATGCCCTAAGGGGTTACCTCCCCACAAACGTCGTGCCCTACAGATGAAAAGCGCTCACTTCATGATCAAAAACTCTGTGTTTTATCGTAGAAACTACGAAGGAGTGTACCTCCGGTGCATCGACAGAGACCAAGCTGTGAGAGTTATAGATGAGTTCCATGGACAATTTGGAACTGGGCATGGCTCAGCCGATGCCACTGCCCATCAGATCCTTCAGGCCGGATACTATTGGCCCTATATATTCAAGGACATTTACACTCATGTAAGGAAATGCCATACTTGCCAAACCACAGCGCATTGTGAGCGTAACCCAGCTATGCCTTTACAATCGATCTATGAGGCTAGACCATTTGCCCAATGGGCATTCGACTTCATTAGGGAAAACAACTCCAACTTGTCTGCCAACCACTGATATATCCTTACTGCTACTGATTATTGCACTCGGTGGTCTGAAGCTATACCTTGCAAAAACAACATGGCAGACGTAGTTATCAAATTCCTGGAAGAAAACATCGTCACACGGTTCAGGATGCCCTTTTCTCTAGTATGTGACAATGGTCTGGCATTTTCTTCAGTGCAGTTACTCGAATGGACCTACAATCGGAAGATCACTTTGAAGTTCTCCAGCAACTATTATCCCTAGGGAAACGACATTGCTGAATCAACAAACAAAAATTTTCTTGAAGTGATCAAACATCTACTCAAACAGAATCCTAGGGATTGGCACCAGAAGTTAAAATTTTCCCTTTGGGCAGATCACATTCGTGTCAAGGCCACCCTGGGAACATCCCTATTCCATCTAGTTTATGGTTAGAACCCTGTATTCCCAGCCAACCTATAGATCCCCATTTTATAATTTATGCAAGAATTTAGCAACAGGGACAACATCATGGAGGTTCGACTCTTAAATCTGGTACGAATGGATGAATAGTGAGACGCAGCCCTCGAACATTTCGCGTGTCATCAAGCAGTGGTAAAATGATGGTTTGAAAGAAGAGCCCAATATAAGGCTTTTCAGATCTCAGATCTGGTCCTGTTGTGGGACAAGGCCCGGGAGAAGAAAGGAAAGCATACCAAGTTCCAATGGCTCTGGCTCGGACCATATCTAATCTTATAAATCTGCGGGGAAAATACTTACCACCTCAACACCCTGACTAGAGAACCTGTCGCATTTCCTATTAATGGATAGTTTCTCAAACGCTATTTCGAGTAGGGTAAGTTTGTCCAAAGTTGTATTGTATGTAAAGTCTCCCGCTTGTAAATATTTCCTTCGAGTGCCTCGTGTGAGGTACCCTGCCTTGTAAATAGTTGTCGGCTGTCCTCTGGGGACAGTCCTCTTCTTTTGTTTTTGTTTTCATTTTGGTTTTCTTTTCGGGTCCCGACATTTTGTTCCATCTTTTAGGAATTGGAATGCTTCACATAACTTTGGGCTTTTGGTATAATGTCTACAAGATGGTGAACTTTAGAATCTGTCTTGAGCACGGTGGAGCCAGCCCGGTCTCCGGGGTTGTTTCACAGGATATGGCATGTTTTGAGGAATCTCCATTGGGTGTCCTCTCTGGGAATCTGGCAATCAATGAACAGAAATAATATAAGGAACAAGTAATCAGACACGCCGAGGGTAGATCGGTTGTACTAATTGGTTGACCCAGGTCTGAAAAAAAAAAAAAAATTTCTTCTCGGGTCTAGAGTTTTATCCCCTCTTCGAACAATCTAAATTTAGGTGGACAGGTGAAAGAAGTACCGCCATTAAATTTAGCTAAGATTAAGCTTAATGGTGAAAGAAGTACCGCCTTCCCCACCCAGAAACAAATAAAATAACCAGAGGAAAAGCGGGATAAAACTCTGGTCTCCGGGGGAAACGAGCAAATTGATGACTGGTTCGACGTAATTAGTGCCTCTTCTCTATTACTCCCAGAGGTCATCAGCTTGATTTCCTTCTAAAGCACACATGACATCACTGATAAAGGACTCCAGACTGATTCCTATGTGGTTGGATTCTCTCAGATATGTTTCTCTTTGCCTGTCAGGCACTTCAAAAAGCAGCTTGTCCTAGTTTTGCTAACCAAAGATTCTATAGTTCTCAAATGCGCTAAGACATTTGTCCCAGATAGTCACCATTTGTTATGCCCTACATCTCCGTCCCTACATTTTGTGTGCAAAATGTTGGGTCCCCCTTTTTTTTATCCTTTTTTCTTGCGGCTTTGCCTTGCCCTCCTTTCCCTTTTTGTTTTCTTTCTCTGGGGTTTCCTTCCCCGGCGTGGTGTTTTGTTTATTGTGCTTTTCATCTCTGGGACTCCGGTCCTGGAGGTTTCCCTTTGTTGGAAACCGGATTCCGGACTCTGGGATTTTTCGTCATGACGTTCTTAAGAAACATCATCACGGGGAATCCTTGGGCCCGGAGTCTAGAGGTTTTCTTGACCGGAGATTACCAGAAGGAAAAGGATTATCTTTTTACCGTGGAAATAAATAGAACTTACCTGTCACTTTCACATTTACCGCGATTAAAACCTTCAAGCACTTAGAGCGATTAACAGAGCATTTGTAGAGAGTTTATGATAATTAACATTTAACATTTCCAGTCACTTTCAGGTGATTGCGAGTGCTTCGTGGTGGTGATTTTGACCGTTCGACAACTTGAGCTGTTCTAGAGCTCTCACAGTAACTCTTCCCTTTCCTTCGCCTTCTGCGTTCTCAGGTTGGTATTTCTGCTTCCGCCTCTCTGGTTTCCTTCTATTTTGTTTGGTTTCTGTTGTCTTGTTGCTTTGTCATCTGCTTCGTCTGTTCTTCTATTTTCTGGTTCTGCCACCCACTGGTGGGTCGGCTCTCTGCCAGAGGGTTGTCCGCCCTCTGTGCAGAGGTGCTCCGTCTGTAAAATGTGTAGATAGTTGTAGATAGTTTGTTCTGCCTTGTCTATTTTTCCCACGGACGTTGCTCCATGTTGTATATTTATGTATATATGTGTATATTTATGTATAGTCTCTGTATATCCCTTTGGCCTTCATGTATATCCTTCCTGGTGGCTCGACAAGCTGGTCGAGTCGCCTCTGTTTCTAGTTTTCGGCCCACGAACTCGCTTCGGAGCAGAAAACCACCTGTTCAGAACTCGGCTCTCGGCTGGTTTCGAACAGGATTTTTTCTCTCTCCTCCATGAAGTCTGTCAGAACCTCATTTATGTCCCATGCACACAATCAAATCCAGCCAAGTGGCTTCCACTTTTTGCGTGTTCAGACAGTTGGCTCCGCCATTATCGCCATAACTTCCATTTAATACCTACGCACATGGCGCCCATGTGGGCATGATGACTTGACTTTTTACACGTTCTCACCAATGGTCATTTCTCTGGGTTTCAGGTCTCCTACCATCATCCATCCTATGTCTTTACCCAGTGTGATAAAATCCCCAGACCCAGATGTTTAATGAATAAAGTTTACGATGCGTTTGCTTTTCGGTTATCTTTGCATGAAACTGACTTTTCGAGAAAGTGAGCATCACGGTGGTAAGATCTCCGGGCCCCGGAATAATTATTTTGATTAATGTATTTAGATGGTCGCTTTTGCCTTGCAGGTTCCCGGAGTCTATCTTCCAAACATGTCTGAAGCATCGGCATCTTCTTCACCCGGAAGTCCAGAGCTACCTTTCGCAACAGAAACCAGGGCTGCCATAAAATCTAAGGTGGAGAGGGCCCTGGAAAAGCTACCCCTGACCATGAAATTTGTATAGGACAGTGTCATCGTGGGCTCAAAGATTGAGTCCAAATTCAAGCTGATAATCGACACCAGCGTCGGAACATGGTCGGAGATGCAGGCCTTGGTGAAAATAATGCACATCCAGCGACAGGCTGGAGATCAATTAGTGATCAACATTGGGGGCTCTGGGATCCTCCGGGAAACTTGCTTCCAATGCTCCGTGCAATCTCTAGAGCTTATCATAACATTGGAAAACAACTACAACTCTTCTGTTTGGGCTGTTATGCTCGCAGCCACAGAACCAATGGGATACCCTACTCCTCTGGTATCCCTTGACCCAGATACATTCTAGGTGAGCCTGGGAATCCAACAATTTGATAGGGCCATGGTGGTTACAAGGACTGATGCCTTGACCCAGTTCACACAGCTGGAAGATGCAGCCCAGGTGTACATGAATACCCATTGGCTAAAGGTCCCAAAGAGGGACCCAAAGAGAATGAAGATAGAGATTCCCCGCTCTGAATTTAAGGAGACCATCCAGATGGGGATGATAGCTTTGGCTCGAGTCTTTGGGCTGCCCTCCGCCCAGGAGTTTTCCAAATGGATGTACTATTTTCTCCTTGGCATATCCACCAAGGGAGAATTCTTCGACTGGGCCACGATAATCTCCAACCATGTTGACTCCCAGTTCTAGCTGTTGAACAGGAAGAAGAAGTTCTATATGTCTTCTTATGTTTTCTAGGCCCTAGCGCAGCAGAGGCTCCATTACCATGGCCTACTTACTGACGGCGTGCTCGGGATTGGCCCAAGACAAAAAGCACCATGGGACCATTTCCCATAGGTTTAATGGGAGGCCAACTTCCCCAGTTTCTGCCGGGTAAACAATGCATTTGTTTACTACCATCTGCTTACACCCACCTGGGATGCTAGATACCGCATGTCTACTAAGGCAATAAAGTTGGTCCATAGTTATGGACATTACTATATTCAATTCCAACAACACACATACATTAGGGTCGCCGGCTTCTCTGGGAAACCCTACTTGTTGCCCAGACATTGTGGAGACAAGATCGTGCTATTAGAGTATTGTAGGAAAATAATGGAGGTGCATGCCTTCTTTGCCCTCAAAAAGATCTCCAACATTCCATTCCCAATCACCTATGGGAACTACACATGTAATCTGGCCACCGCAAAGGAGGCGGACAATGAGCTGAAAAGTTATAACTTACAGGAATTTTATCTGGCACAGAAAAATTTTGATCCGCATGGCAGAATCACAACGACGATGCCCCGAGCTTCAGAGCCCCACCATATACACATGGAGGAATTCTAGGCTGACTACCAAGATGATGTGGAGGTGCAGAGTAGGTACTATGTCACAATGATAGCCGACATGATGCAGAAATTGAAGCTTTAGAAGTTCCTGGCAGACTTCTCAGACGCCGCCCCCACTATCGACCCCCAGTACAAGGCAAAGGGGATCGATAAAAAGGCCCTTCCACCAGTAAACTGGGCTACCCAAGAAGGGCCCACTATTGAAGACTTCACTCAGGAGGTGGTCGAGCGAAGCCACGTCTATTTAAGAAGGTGTGCCCCGGGAGTACCGGCCGAGCGGCCCAATCAACGCCAAAATTAACTCCGCCGCCGGTACCAAAGATGACCCCGGGGGCCAGGACTTCTTCGTAGGGTGTAGACAAAGGAAAAGGAATAGACATGACCCCTCCTGTGCAAGAATTCCTGATCACAGAGAAAATAAAGCAGTCAGTGGCAGCCTCCCAGCAGATGAGGGAGCAGTTAATAACGAGGCTGGCCACTCCACCACTTATGACCATGCCACTTCGCCCCTCCTCCTCCCTGTCATTAGCAGCCTTAATGGTTAAGGAAACGGGGGTGGATCCCTTGGAGGTGGCAGCAATAAGAGATGTGGAACCACCTCTGATTACCCGGCGAAAGAAGAATCTCAGCAAAAATCCTAAGGCAGAGCCGGGGCAGGGGACATTGCAACCCAAACAAGTGGAAATCCTTTCTTCCAATTCCCTAGAGCCGGAGAAAGAAACTGAGCCCACAAAATTTCCAGTCAGTCCCCCTCCACAAGAAGAATTTGACGATGTATTTGTGACCAACAAGTTTGGGAACTTACAGGGAGACAATACCCAAATGGAGACAGAGGACCCCGGGGCAGAACAAGGAGCTGCAGAGCAAGAAGATATTGAACAAGAGCCTGCATAGGGACAAGAGCAACAAGTAGAAGAAAAGGAGCCAGAACTGGACATTATCTCCAGGGCTTAAATGGTGCATGGTCTGGGAGTGGACCAACAAAAATAGGGTGAACCAATGGCATCGGCTGGGGGAACCGGACCTTCAGGAATAACCGTCATCCCAGCCACCACGTTCCAAGGGCCACTCCTGAGAGAAACTTTTGGGCAGGTGATCATGGCGGCCCAAACTCTAAATCTCAGCCCGATACCTCCCCTACTGCCGAAAGAGGTGCCAATAAAGGAAGAGGCCCTGGCAGAAGAAGAACAACAAGAATAAGAGCAGCTTGAAGAAGAAATCCCCGAGGAAGCCTACCAGAGTCCAGATAAAGGAATAGGTACAGAGGACAAGGCTGAGGAAATGGAGGTTGATGAAGAAAATGTTGCTGTAGAAGAAGTTGAGGAAGGGAGAGGGATGGATGAGGTCCATGCCACAGAGGAGCCACAGCCAAAAAACACTGGGGAAGAGTCAAGGGAACAAATTCTGGCAGGAAGGCCACCCCTACCACCTCAGTAGCTGATAGAGAGCAGGAAAAGAAAGGCTCAGTCCGCTCCTATGATTCCCCTCTCCTTGGAAAAAATGATGGCCCAGGTTCAGGCCCCACCAAAGGCTAAGAAAGCCCAGATAGTTCATACTCTTCGAACTGGGCTGGGTGGAGAAACAGTTGCCGTTGTGGCAACACCTCCCCCAGACACCGATGAAGCAACCGCAGACCCCGGAGACTACAATGTTGCAGAGGTATCGCTAGGTAAAAGGGGAAAGCAAGGTGAGGTAGACTTGCTTAAGGAGGCAGCAAGGGCAGTAGAGGCCCGATATGAAAAGGAAGCCCAGAGGCTCAAAGCTGAAAAGGAAAAGAATGCAAAACTTGTGGGGTTGCTCACCGAGCTGGCTTGAGCCATCAATGCCGCTCTTTCGGAGGCCTCCACCTCAGAAGATATACCGCAGAGTGACATAGACTCCCCGCGAATGATGAAAAAGAAAGCCCAGACAGTGGACGAGTGGGTCACCCTGCAGATAGGAAACACCCAACGTTTCCTGGCATCCACCCTCCCAGATCTATACACGGCCTGACAAGTCATTCATCAAGTGGAAACTCTTATTGAGTTGTGGGAGGGTAACGCCAAGAATTACCAAGCGTGGAAGGTAGATCTTGAAGAGCTCTTTACCTTGGGAAAGGACATGATTTCTGAATCTAGAATTCTGGGTGATGAATCATTTGATTTTGTAAGAACCCAGCACTCCAGACTTGACCTCACATTGGAGGTGACCAAGCACTTGGTAGGGTCCTTGCAAGATAAGGTACATGCACTGAAGTATTCTTCCAATTTATACAAGTCTTTTGTAATAAAGACTTTCGAGGCTGATCCCCTTAGCACAAATACATGTACCCCTAAAAATTTAGTTTTGGGGAGTTTTGATGAAATAATGAAGTCCCGGTATCAATCTCCAGAGGGGATAGATGGGACCCAAATGGAAAAATTAACCCGCATGATACTTAGTGGTCATGACGCGGCAAGAATGGTAGATGAATTCAAAGAAAATGTTCCAGACCTGGGGGAACAAGTTGAAGTGGCCAAGCACAAAAGGGCCAGCCTGAAAGATATAGATGAAGATGGCATATCCCGCCTCCTCCAGGCTTTTAATGACAATAAGCAACCTTGAGCTTTCTCCGGAGGCCGGAGGGAACTCAAGTGTTGGGTATTCTTTATTCTTTATGGAACGAAAGTTCCTAGATCCCAGAGTCCTGGATCCCAAAATTTTGTGTTCTTTTAAGTGATTCGTGTCTCGATCCTCGAGGCCGACCGGTCACTTTCAGAAGCGGTTAATAAAGACTGTGAGAAGGTGGTTGGCCACATCAAGGAGGCGTCAACTCAGCAGTTGGTTTCTGACAAGGTGGTCTTCTCGAGGCACCGCTGAAGGGTATACCTGGCACATTGGAGACAGGGTGCCACATTTCTCATTTATGAGGCATGTAGCCTCGATCCCCAGGGGACCTTCTTTCTTCTTTCTCCTTTTTGGCTCTCTTCTCGAGGCTGATTCTTCTGCTGTATATTCTTGTCTCATTATTCTGACATGATAGGCCTATTCCATCTCAAGGTCTTTTGTAGGGTGGCACAGGTAGTACCGGCCCCTAGATATTGTATTTTATTGAAACATGATGTAAAATAGGGTTAGGGTTAGAAGAGTTGTATAAATAGCCAAACCGACGCATTTCCAAGGGTCGAGAAAATTGATGATTTTGTTGTCCATAGTAATAGAAAGGAAATTTCTCATCTTAAGTTGCAGAGCTCAATGCTCCATTGTTCTGGTTTTATATAGTCAAATGCTCCCCTGGGGCCACCATTGTATCACGCACTAGTGCTTGCTGGAAGGAACATTAATAAAGAAGGAAGAATTCATGGCAATGATGTTGTCGGCATTCCTTCTTCTGAGTTAATGGTATTTCATGTTTTAATGTTCTTTATGTCTTCTACTCTGATATGTTAAAGTAGATTAACGACCTCTTTATTCCCGCTACTGATAAAATGCTAGCTGATGGTTATGTATTCCTTCGGTATTTAGTGTAGTCTATTAGAGTATTATTGATGTTCCAGACATTTCAGCATGACTGTAGTTAGATGAAACGTTTCTAACCCTATAGGATCTTTTTCACTTTATTTTCTAAGTATAGAACACTAGGGAGAACCTTATCCTATTGAATCTCCGGAGAGGATGAGTTGAAGAAACCAGCTATCCCCCTCGAAAACAGTCACTCCTCCCAACCGAGCCCCGCACCGTCGTGACCCAACAACCTGGTGCTTGAAGGCCTGGAGAATTTATTTTCTCCGGACAACCTTTGCAGGTGGAGTTGGCCGGTTTCCCCGGAACCCAGTGACAACTTATGACTGTTGGCAGACCCGGTCAGCAAAACCCCATCAACAGTATATAAGAAAAAGTTCTGATTGGAGCAGCATGCTAGTAATTTCCTGAATTATCATTTACAACACTTACACTATATTTCTCACTTGCATGATCATTATTAAAATGTTGTCTCTGAACTTCTACTAGTCAAATAGTGCCCTCATTCCCTACAAACTTCCTTATCTCCATCTCAACTTGCGACTAAATGTGTGAAGTAGATTCAAAAAAAACTTCATGGTGCTAGTAAAAATCCACAGGCTCAAGCTAATTTATATTGGTCAGTTGTGCACTAGTTGGAGCAAAAAAATCACCAAACTTCTGAGAATTCCTTGGAAACTCAAAAATTTTACATTCAACCTCGTATGCAACCCCATAAGGAACTGTATTTTCAGACTTATGAAATTTCATTAAGCCAAACTTCATCATTCCTTCAATGTCAATTTCTATTTGGCATGCCTAATTTAAAATTTGAGGCTCTTTATTTCTCATCTTGTAACTCATCTTCTTATGAAATACTTCCAAGTACATAATCAAATCCATTGCATCATGGGGTCTACACTTCTCAAGCATTTTCTTCAGTGTTCTCATAAATCTGAAATTAAAAGTAGACATTATCCCCTTATCTGCAATATGAATATCAAAAATATCAGTGAGCAAGATATGTTCACTAACCCATTCACCAAACTATTCATTGAATGTTGATTTAAATTATTTCCATGAGCTGATAGACCATGGAAACAAAATTCAGAACCATTCTCTCACATCACCCGTTAAAGACTATGCAAATAATATCATAATGATATCCTTATGATCAACCTCATGGTTCTCTATCAACTCAATGAATTTATTCAAATGCTTCTCAGCTAATTCCTCTTTCATACCACTGAATCTAGGAAATTGTTTTCTAATCTCTGGTGGGATAGGATTTGGGTAACTAGGGAAACCATTGAAATTTGTAGCCACATATGTCTCAATTTTTAAATCCCTTTTCAAATTGCAGGGTTGAGGCTGATTGGAACTCATGACTGCACTTGGAACCATGTTGGGGTGCATATGTGGCTCATACATCATGAAATTCATGCTAGTAAAAACATTTTATTAACAACAAGAGATATTAAGGCTACAAGATTCATGACCTCTTACAACAAAGACTAAATAATCTTCAAAATGAGCATGAATTTAAAATACAAACATACTTCTCAAAAATATAAAGAATACAATCAATAATTGAGAAGCATTTCAAGTTATCACCACTATTTCCTTTTCTTAGTGCTACTTCACTCAATAAGAAAATTTTCTTTCTCATAAAAATATGAAAATTACCTGGAAATAAATTGCATTTGCTTCTCTCATTTCTCTTTAACTAGAAGCATAGTAGATTTGGAGCTTTGTTGATAGCTCCATTGAGTTCTTTTCGCTTAGAGCCACCAGCTCCTTGCAGAGGAAACAATTCAAACAACAAAATCCATTTTCAACATATATTCATTTCTATATTTTATCCAACTAGCAAAGCCAAACAATATTCTTTACACTTGCTGCAATAAAATCACTCCCAGGCTGACATTACACAAATCTGAAATAAATATCAGATTCTAGACACCTTGACTCTTTCTCACAATGAATTTAATATTAGTCCCCAGTAGATTCAACATTTATGTTGGTGCTTTTTCTTGAAACCCTCAATCCTAAAAGAGAAAATGAGAATTAGACCTAAGGATCTTCACCTAATTCACAAAATTTGCATCATCTACAAATTGAGGACAATAAAAGCCAACATTAACAAGGCTTACAAGCCTTCTTCACTTCGAGTTCCACACAATCAGGAGGGTTTTCCTAATAACATAAATCTACATATATAATGAACCTTTTGTAAACAACACCATGCATATACAAAACTGTGGATAGTTCTTAGACTTATAGGTAATGGGTATTAAAACTCAACCATCTTATGCACAATCCCACTTGCAATAAGTGTGCTGAGAACTAGATAACTTAACTCTCACAATAAGTAACATGAAAGTAAAATTATGTTTAATAATTTGAGTCATTTTAAAAGCACTTCAACACCCATACAAATCATTTCCTTATCCATTGAGTTCATGGAGTCACCTTATCATCAATAATAGAAACCTTATGAATAGAAGAAAATAGAAGATACCTGAATATTAATGCCTTACATTAACACTTAATTTAGTATTAAGTTCCTCTTACAAATCCATTCGTGCATCCAAGATTACAAATATTCATTCAAAGCATTTAACTCTTCCCTTGGAAGAGTCCTAGGAATAGGCATTTCATAAACAACAAACTATAGAGACAACTATGAATATCCTTGATATTTCAAAATCATATAAATTTGGATACAAAATCTCAAGACTACAATTATCTGAACAAAAAATTTATCCTCCTCCTTGAAGGGAATCAATGAACAAACAATTCTATTACAGAATACTTACAAGAGACAAACTAAAGAACTCTTGATGCATTTAATTTACATAATCTAGAATTCTCAAATAGGAAACAACTTAATGATCAGTCCATATTATTGCATAAAGAAACTATTACATGAAAATAATCTTATCTTTGCACCCTACAGACTAAGAACATATAGTGAGAAGAAAGCATTTCAGAAGTGGAACCAAAAGATGGAACCTTGTGTTTATTGCTGCCCAGATTCTTTGTCCCCTATGTTTATTGATGCACCTACAAGAAGGGTTTGTCAGGGTTTATAATTACCTTTTTTATGGGAGGAGTTTCTACTATAGTGTCAAAAAATACCTATACTCTCATTGAAAGAGTGAAACTATTGATTCAAAACCAAGATGAAATATTAAAAAAATGCAACCTCTCTCATCCCTACAAGAGAATAGGGGAATGATTTTCTTTTACAATCAAGGATGAAAGTGTACTTTCACTTTGTAGAGGGAATGGAGTCAATGTTCTATTTTTCTTTCCTACTCAAGTGAAAAGGTGTTTAAATTGTAGTTTGTGGTCATTATAAACTCCCCTGTTTTAACTTTCACCTATGAAAAAATCATTTTAGTGCAATTTGGTTTCTATGGATTTTGTTTTACAACTGGGATTTGATGTTATGAAATTTGGATGATTGTAGGCTCTGAACTTTGCCTTCAAACATTACTTTAATATTCTGTTTAGTTATACGAAGGTCAAGGATGGGTATTGGAAATGTAGCTTCTAGAGGTGCAAATGGTGCAACATCCTCTCTTTTTATATATCTCTTAGACTAGTCATAACTTGGTTGCAGGCTAATGATTCCAAGTCTTCCAACAAAGATCAAGAGTGCCAATGTAATGGTCTCATTGATGTATACAAAAATAATTTATGAATGGTATTGTTGGCCTATACCTTTGATTCAATGTATCGTTGGCAGGAATTATTGTGTATTGTGGTTTATTAATTTGAATATATGACTCTATCAATCTCATGCTTCTCACTAGTGATCTTGAGGTAAGTTTTTATAGTTCTTTTTTACATTAAGCCAAATACTGATATTACAATTATGGTTCAATTGTCTAGGCTTCGAGTTGAATTTATTGATGCATATTTCATAAAAAATCCATCTTTCATGAGAATGAATAGTACACTTAACACTCCTCCCAAAGTAAAGTATTACTCAAAGAGGCAAAGCATTGGGCCTTCCTAAGAAGTAATTTTCATAGCAATTCAAATTATGATATTGCTATTAGGATATAACTATGTGGTTTTCAAACCAAATTAATTGATTCACATTTCATGAGTAGAGGTTCACAAGAATCCATCTCTCATGAGAATGAATGGTATGCTTAGCACTCCTGGGAGGGTAAGTGCATGAATTTGCTAGTCAAAAAAGTGACCACATGAAAAAAAAAAAAAATCAAAATTTTACAAAACCCATTCGGGTAATTTGAAATTCAAAAAATTTAGGCTTGGTAAAACCGAGCCTAAAAAAATTTGAAAAAACTTTATTTCTTCATAACCTGTGTGGGTTATGACGAGCTAAAAAAAATTCCTCATAACCCATGCGGGTTACAATGAACTAAAAAAATTTATTCATAACCCACACGAGTTATGAAGAACTACAAGTCTTTTTAAAACCTTACCAAAAAATAACAAATTGTCATCATCTTTCTATAAGCTAAAGTAATAACACTAAAATAAATTCATGAACAATATAAAAAATAAGAGAACTCAAATATCACAAAAAGGCATGAAAACCTCTCTAATACTATCGCAAAAACACATGAAAAACAATAGTGGGCCCTTGGAACAAGTTGCAATGCTATTTTTTTTGCCGTTGGGAATAATTTATTTAGCTCAATGGAATGCGTGCGCTTTCCATTGAGATAAAATGGTTAATGTTCATATTACCTCATAACATGTGCGGGTTTTGTGGAACTAAAACTTATGCAAGCTTTTATTTCTACATAACCTGCATGTGGGTTATGTAGAACTAGGAGAGAGAGAGAGAGAGAGAGAGAGATGCATGT
>MU227494.1:4622084-4632225 GCA_018584345.1 Thuja plicata | reverse complement strand
GTGCTCTGTCGATTGACACCGATAATAGGTGTTGGCCAGATTCAAATAAAGCACCTTTTGAGAGATGGTGAGAGCACCAATCTGAATTTCAACAGTGTCTTTGAGGTCCCTAGAAAGGTCGACCTAAACACAGACCCGCTTCTGGGGATGGGCATTGAAAAATTTGTCATGCTCCATGACAATGACTTTGCCGAGGGTTTTAGCAATAGACTCAATAAACGGCCAGCATGGCAAAGGGAGGCCAGGGAACTTGACCCAAACAGGAACCCTAATTTTTTTGTCGTCCGAGATAGTAAAGTCTCGAGAGCATTTCTGAAAAACTAACAGGGAGGACCTAACAGTCCAGGGTCCACGGTTAAAAACCGCTTCTGCCTGAGAAGGGTTAGCAAACCGGAAAAGGAAAAAACCTTTGGTAAGGTTTTGCACACCATCAAGACGGACCCCATGCGGGGTCCAGCCCTTGTTGACCCAATCTTTAAGGATACTTTCAAGAAGAGTATGACCCACAAAATATCCAATCAACGTATGCTTTTCTAACCATTCACAAGTAGAATCAAATTCCTGTGGATTAAGAACAATATTAGGGTTACCTCGTGAAAGACCTTCGGGATGAACTTGCGGGGATATTTGTTCAGAGGAGGCACCATGGCTATCCGAAGCTTCAACTCGCGTACCAGCAGCAACTAGTGGGCCGAAGTTGGTCGGAGCCATACTAAAAGCTAACCCTAATGCAAAAAAGATCCCGCAGTAAATGCGGTGTGACAGATGGATGGCCCAGAGCAAAAACACAGACAGGATGCCGTACGCATGAAACCCTAGCCAATTCAATTAAATAATTAACGTTCTAAACCTCTCATTAACATATATAATAATTAAAAATATTCCTGAATTGCTTAAAATTAATGCATAACACCTATTTAATACTTTGAATAATCCATTTAAAAATAAATCCCATTTAATTGAAAATTCTAATCTAATCTAATCTAAAATAAATAAATCTAATTTACTCTGAAAGAAAATCAAATCTATGGAAAAAAAAAAAATCTAAATTTAAGATCTAACTTTTTCTTATGTATTCTATTATAACAAAATCAAGTTTAATCTATATTAATCCTTAAAAACATTTATATTTAACAAAATTAAATCTAATAATAAATTTAAGTTAAAAATTATTATTAAAACATTATTTAAAAGAAATCTATAAAATATAATTTAAAAAATCAATTTTAACTTTATAATAAACAAATCTAATTAAATTTTTATAAAAAGAAATCTTTAAATAATCACCAATTTAATCTATCTTAAGATAAAATATATCTAATTTAAATTCTTTTTTTAAAAAAATAGAATAAAATCTATAATAAAAAAATCAATTTTAAGATAAGTATTCATAAAATTAACTATTTAAAACACCACTCTTCATTACCAAAATCCGAAATATTGAAACCCTAAAAATCTCATGAGCTAAGGCCCCGTTTGTTTGTAGGATTGGAATTTGATTCAAAACCTGATTATTTCAAAATTAGGTTTTGAAATTCTAATTTTGCATATTCAGAAGATAAACTGGACCATTTGGTTGTTTTGGAAGATGACTGAGAAGATCAAATTCTAGTATTATGTTCCATTTGGTAGGAACCTGTATTTAGCATTTGTGTCTGTTTAGCATAGACGAACTTCAGAAACTTAAAACAAATTTCTGCAAAATGCCATATCTTGATACCATATCCGATTTCGTTGTTAATGCGGGCTAGAATTCAACAGATTTGGATGGAAGTTTCTTCACCTTCATGGGATTCTGAGCGATTGGAGCCAACAATTTAACGAGGCAGATGGCAGTAAAAGTGACAAAGGCGGCCATGGAAGAGTTTCCTACTTTAACAGGGCTGGGCATTTCGATGGCTGTGCTGCAGTTTCCTGCAGGTGAACTAAACCCTATTCACGCACACCTTGGTGCATCCGAACTTCTCCTACTCCTGGATGGATCTCTGCTCGTTGTAGTCATTGACAGCAGCGGAAAACCTCCTCTGTTTCATGTTAATGTTGTAATGGATGCGACGACACTATTAAATTTGGTTGCAAAATTACGAAAACCAGAATATGAAAACAAATTCCACCTCCTCACTGGGAAGATGGTGCCCCTCGTTTTAGGGCCTAAACCAAGTTTTGCCCCACATAACCTGAATTGCAAATAGTGGAACCAAACAACGAATTTCGTGAGATTTGGGAAGCGTCGCCGCCAATTCCGATCTAATTCCCGCAAACAAACGGGGCCTAAAGTTTTAAATTTGTTGCTCCTTTTTTTTTTGTTATGTACTTTCCTTTTTACAATGTTTGTTTTTTTATAAGCATGGCAAAAAAAAGAATTTTACATAACAGTGGACACTTAGAGGCATTTTAAAAAAAAATGTATTGCATCAATATAATCTATATTTTCTTCTCTACACATTGGTGGAAGAAAATTTTGAATTTAAACATATTTTTTTTTGAAATAAATGTTGGTTTTTTTTGTTTTGTTTTGTTTTTATTTATTTATTTATTTATTTATTTCAGAATTCATTTAACTATGAATACTATGAATTTTATTTTTGTTTCAATTGAAAATAGTATAATTTTTCAAGAAAACAAAATAAACTAACTTTCATAAAATTTTCTAATATACATGAAAATGGATAACTAACTCTTATTTGATAAAAGCAACTGATTCATTCACTTGTAATTAGAAATTTCAATAAAGTTTGTTGAGCAAATTAATACCAACAATGGATTTTGAACTTAATTAATTTAAGAAAAATGAAAGTATATGTTTGCTACAACTATCCAAAAATTCTTCGAAGGAAATAGTTAAACATACAAATACATAAAATCATAATTTGTTTTTAAAATTATTAAATAAATATGGTTACAAATTTTCATAGGACCTCCATCTTCATAATGGAATAAAAGTTTACATAATAATTAAAGGTTACAAATTTCTTAATGATCTATACACAAACTTTGAATTTAAGAAATCCTAAAACATCATAGGTTACTAAACTCCTTAATTCCTGGTGTTTTCTATATTCCATAAAAGGGTAGAATAGAATCTCCTACATCCAACTGATACTTTCATAGATGAGGTTGACCATGGAGGCTCACCTCCCAACCTAGACCTTTACAAGGTCACCCCCAAGCTTGGGGATCCATTTTGGAACGGGTAACAAACATGCAAAACTCAACAAACAAAATACACTCACAGAAACTCACAAGCAAGAAAACTCCCCAAAATAAGGATGAATAGGAGGAAGGTCTACAAGAGGCCTTCCTAAAAATAGGGGTAGTGGTAGACCTCACGGTAGGAGAAAGTCAAGTATACTAAACAGAAACCTCAAGCCACACATGGAATTAGAATGACCATCTTCACAAGATGCAGTCATGAAATACACCTCCTTATGCCCCCAAAAGCCCTCGGGCCATATTTGGCATCATGAGTATCGTGAAACCCCATGTCTTTCCCTCCACACATGGGAGACTCTACACTAAACCGAAGTCATTTCCACTACCCCTTCAAGGTTACTCTATCCCCCCAAGGGTGAGTGTGCCTTGAAGAAACTCATCCAAAATTATTCATAAAATAAAACACAACAAAGAAAACTTCAAAAAACTCAACTTGAAAATAACTCAAAAATTACATGGGACTCCATTAATAGAGTTTCAAGCTCAAGAACATACATAAACATAATAAATTTACTCTAAAATAATCTAACCTTATTCCTAAGCTAAGATGGGTTGAAATTTGGTGAGGAGATATCCTTCCTATCCTTCTTCTCCAAAAGCTCCTTCAATTTTGAATCTGTCTCTAAGGGTAGAGAGTGGGTGAATACCCAACTCATCCTAAAACCTTCATTAAATAGGCAAACCTCCAACAAGATCAAGGTTTAACTCAAAGGAGAGGTGACCCTAACCATCCCTTTCTTCCCACTTTCCTTCATTCTCCATGAATGGAGTTAAATGCAACTTGGGAAGAAGAGAGAGGTTAACCAAGGTTATACTCCTCTTCAAAATTTACTCAAGTCTAAAAATGACACTTTAGGGGAGAAATAAATGATTTTAAAGGCTCATTAATGACTGAAAATTACCTCTAACACCTAGGATACCAAGTTGGGTAGCTAAAACTAACCCTGGTTACCTTCTAGGAGCCCAAAAGACCCTCCTAAACTACCCCTGAAGTTAACCCACAGACTTCTAAGTCAATTTGACCATCTAGAAACTTTTAACCTTGGGGTAAGCTTGGTTACTACACATAGGTAACCTTAGTTAACCCTACACCTAACCATGTTTCCCCTTACTAGTCATGTAAACATTAAATTGCAAAAATTTCTAAAACTGGCACAATGAATTAAAACAAAAGACATGGCTTGATCACATTAACATTAACTAATTAAAATACACACATGCAAACCACATTTATGAATTAAAACACAGATACAATGAGGTTCATGTTTCTTTATATAAACAAGACCTTGGAATGCGCATAATTTACATAGGTTCCAATACTAGGTCCCCAATTTAGATCCATGGTCAACTATCCCTGCACACACTCATTGCACACATCAATAGGTCCAAAACAACATGATATAAAAGTATCATATAAAATTACATGATATAAAATTCCATAAATAATTCATTGCATAAAACTAGATTTGAATTCAAACTTAAATAAGCATAGCATCAGTTTCCTAAACAAAATTCCATCACAATTACCTCTACTCAATAGATCTCACATATAACATCATCATAAAGTGAAACTAAATCAAAACATGTAGTATCTCAAGTGTAACTTGATTACATAATCAGGTATTGAATATATAACATAGGATTCCATAGATCCTCAAATACATAAGAGTCTCAAAAGGTCAAAGTATGTCTAAGTACATAATCACTGAAAGCATAGAAAGTACTAAAAGCATAACAAAACAAGGTAGTGAAACAAGGACTGTCTGAGGTGGGTCTCATAGTTTTTGGGTTAATTATTGGAATATTTTTGAGGCCACTAATTCACCCCACCTCTCAATTATTACTAACAAATGTCCACATTATGTTCCTCCTTAGATAAAGAGTAAAAAGACTTTAGTTCTTCCCTTTTTCTTCTCCACCTTTCCATAATTGGGTCCCATTTATCTTTTTCTTTATTGAAGGCATCTAATATGCTTATAAATTTATTAAATTGCAGGTAAATAAAGGGAGGATTCAAATCATCAGTAAAATGCATAAGTGTATCTTTTATATTATCTTCATATTTTTGTTGCACCCATGCTTGTGCTTTCCTAAACCTTATGCTTTCTTCATCCCATTTCTTTCTTATCCCTTCCAATTTGGTTCTTTCAACAACTAATTTGTCTCTTTCTAAATCCATGTTTTTATCTGTAGTAGGGCCAAGTGGCATAGGGGAAGGAGGAAAAGATATAATTGGAATAGAGGAAGAAGGCTGATGTGGGTACTGTGTTATCACCCTTTGTGGAGAAACTTGGGTTGACTGTTGTCCCTCTAGTTTGGCAATTATTTTTTCCTTCTCCAAGGACTTCACCCTTTCCTCATTATAAGCCTTCAAAAATATTTCTAGTTTGGTCCTTAGGCTTTGAATTTCTTCTTCTTTCTTCTCTACTACCATCATGCTGAACTTTGGAGATTGTAATGTTAGGCTTGCTGCCTCCACCCCTGTAGTTTCTACAACTCTTCTCACTAATAGGCTACCTAAAAGTTTAGCCTGAGTATCTCCATAATTTTTCTCATTTTCTTTCCTCTTTAGTGACCACATTACCAATTTTTCATGGTTGTCACTAAACTTAACACCTATAGATGCTTGTTGAGCTTCTGCTTCATTGGTATGCATCGATTTTGTCTCTTTTCTGATGGCATCAAATACTATGGCATCAGCTATATCCCATTATGGAAGAATAAGGACTCCTTTTCTAACCAATTCTCTTCCCTCTGAAGAAATTATTTTTTCATTAGCATGCAAAAGGAAAACTATTTTTGAACCTTCAGTAAACCTACACCGAAAGATAGACTTTCAGAAACACTGAAATTATAGATATCAGAGATCACCGAATGTATGAAATTCAAGAGACACCCGACGAGACAAATCTCAAGTGAAACTGAAAGAGAATAAATAGAGGAACCCGACAAAGCAAGGGAACCTGATAGATAGTTTAATCAAAGGAACACCGAAAGACAAGCAAACTGATTTCAGAGAAAACCAAGCATTAGACACTGAAAGTCAGTTACATCCTGGAAAAAGTGGATCTGACTTCCACGTCAGATAAAATAATCATATTCTATTTATAGAGGTTTTTTTTGTTTTTTTTAAAACCATTACTTAAGAGATAAGAAACATTATTGTAATTGTTTTAATCAGTCTAACTGATTGAAAACATGCAAACTAGGAGATCAAGGTAAAGTTGTAAACCTGTGATCATAGAGTTAATTTTGATATACATGAAACTTAATTAGGTCAATTTATCTTATAAATAGATGTTATAATCATTCAATTTCATAGAGGAGAGGCTGAATGTAGCCAATGAGAACATCTATGGATCAGACTGAGAGTTTCAAGAACCATAACAATAAAAGATAAATTTGGTTATCAAGAACTAAGAATAGAGGCTACCGAGCAACAGAGGTATTATTGAATCACATTAGGTGATACATATATACATGTAATGTTGAATGGATATGTAATAAGAAATAGTAGATTGCATACACTCAGGTCAATGAGTAATTTTCTTACATTATAACAAGTGAAGCAAAGTGTAAAAATTCTTCCAAGGAAGGTGGATTTAACAATCCTATTGTAAATCTCTTAACCAAGTGTACACTAAATAGTGTTGCTAAAGCTCTTAACAGAGTATACTTTAATAGGTCTCCATAGATACTCCTAATATGGTAGATCATTAGAAGTGATCAAATTGTAAGCCTTAACCGACCCCTTCTAATCTGTAGATAGTGAAGATTTTTTGGGTGCCATCCCCACCATAGTTTTTACCTTCTTACAGAGGTTTTATACGATATTATATCATGTGTTATGAGTCAATTACTTTTATGAATGTTTCTATGAATGTTTACATGTTTGATTAAGTTAAAGAATTGATATGTCTTACACAAAGATAGTATAGAACAGATGGTTGGATAAAAAATTGATTACATAAAGGTTAAAGGATAAAAGAGATAAAAGTTTTAGAGGTACTGAATCACCCCTCCCCTCTCACTACACACTTCCCATTGTTTTCAACAATTGGTATCAGAGCTAGAACTCTTATTTGGAAAGCTTAAAGACTTAAGAGAAAATATCATACAATGGAGAAGTACAGACTTGACAAAAGTATTGAGAATCAGAAGCTAGAAATTCAGAGCTTCTATGAGTAGTATAAATAAGCTAGATTCAAGATGAGATGACTGTTAGATGAAATAAATATTATGACATCTCATTGTAATAAGACAGATTACCAAGAAGAAGAAATACCAGATCTATTTGAATCTTCAGGATCTATTATAAGCAAAGCATCAGATACATCAGAAGAAAGCATCACAAGCTTAAATGAAATCAATCAACATATAGCTAGACGAGTGAAATCTCTACAAATCGGTCAAGAGACACAGATGGTAAGAATGATTGATGTCATGAATAATTCTAGACAAGCTGAGAAAGAGGGAACAATAGGTATTGATGATAGAAGAAATATTACTAAAAAGCTACAAGAAAAAGAATCTGAAATATAGAGACTTACAAAACATCATCATGAGATTACAAATCATATTATCCTTATGAGTCAAGAGGAAAATAGAAAAAATGTTTAACTCATTGAAAGAATAGAAGATATTAGTGAGATAAGGGAAGAAAATGAAAAGATGAAACAAGAACTCATAATTTGGCAACAACATAATAAGATAATCAAAAGAGCTGAAGAAAGAAATAAAAGAATGGATGATTTTCTTGATCAACAAAGGAGAGCCAATAACAACACCAAACTAGGCTATACTGAGAATGAAGAATCACCTAAACAAGCTGATCAAAAGAATGTCTATAAAAATCCAAGACCAAGAAAGCTAACATGCAATCACTGTGGAAAGCAAGGCCACACATCAAATGTCTGGAAGAGAAAAATGAAAGGTATTCCTAAATCTATATCTTCATTCATAGGGATTTGTTATAAATGTAACAAGAAAGGACATAAAGCATATGAATGTAAGTCTAAGATGAAACAACCAAAGAAGGAAACCTACATGGAAAAATACTGTCCTACTTGCATAATGCATGGGCACACTACTCTTGAATGCTGGAAGAAGAAAAAGCAAGCATGGAAGCCTAAAGGTCAACAATCTGCCTATCAACCGAATAGAGTCGGTAACCAGTATGTATGGGATTATAACACTTGGGAAAATTGTATAGCATGTGGAAGATTTGGTCACATTGCTGCAAATTGTATGAGACAATGGATAAGAAATCTTAGAGGATGGACTAATCCTAAAATGACAAGTTTACACTGTCATAAAGTCGGTCATTTCAAGAAAGACTATAGAGACTGAATGGCAGAGACCACCACGTTTGAAAATGGAAACACCATTGAAGACATCAGAAAGATGAGAAAGAAAATGTGGAGGAAAGCTACAAGTAATGATGAAGCTGGAATGAGAAATGCAATTGGTGACACCCTATCCAATAGATATGGTGACATCACCACCCCCACCTAAGCAGAACAAGTAAGTATAGAACTACATTACACTAAGTTATATTTTGCATCAGTTCCAATCATACATAGTTATAATGTCAAATTAGCATGATTATAGATGAACTATGTTGTTACTTGTTAAAATCTACGAAAACTATTTCATCGATTAATACATACCGAAATGCATCGGTATACATTCAAAGCTGAACATTCTGCACTTAACAAAAATTGTTGGTTAACATGTAAAAGATAAATTTTCTAATGTAAACTAAGATCTATGGGTAATCATATAAGCTGACAAAGTTAACTTCACCATACACCAAAACCCCTCGGTGAAAGTATCAAGTTAGAGGACTACCCCAAAGCATCACGTTGTTACCGAGAGAGAAGTTAGTGTTTCAACCGACGAATCCATCTTCACACACCGAGGAGTGGTTGAGCATTAATGACTCAAATTAGGGAAAATTATATAAATAGATGATGGAAGGGTTTCATTTCTCACCAGTGATTTGAGTCAAGCGACCAGAGAAAAAATAGAGCTAGAAATGACAGCATTTCAGAGCGACTCTAACCTATTACAAAGCACTCCATTTAGATCAGTTAGAGCTATAGAGGTTGTGATGACATTTCACTGATTGAATGTTTGAAGATGTTAAGTTGATCACTAAAATGAAGAAAGATAATGCAAGACATTAAATTAGTTAATGGATTGTATTGTGTTTGATGTCAACGTGATATAATCTAATCGGTTATAATCAAAGTGTCAAAGACTTCAAAGAATTAGAGAGAGAAAGATTATGCTTTCAGTAATGCATAAAAGACAAGAATTCACTAAGTGACTTCAAACACCGACGGCTAGTGGAACCCAACAGACAAAGATAACCAAAAGGTAAGTCACAGTGATGCCCAAGAAAAGAAACCAACAAGCATTACCGACGAGCAGAATCACAAGCATTACCAATGGCCAGAATTACAATGTTAATCGACAAGAAAAAATTTACAGTGAAGCCCAAAGGACAGATAACCCTGACGGAGAAGCCCAAGGAGAACTGAAGTGTTGACCGAAGCTATGAAACAGTTAAAGCACCGAAGTTAACTAAACTTTAGAAATGACAAAATACTTAGCTGGCAGAGATAAAAATAGACTTAACTGGTTGTTATCATTGTTTTTATCGACAAGATAAAGCCAGAGATAAGTAAAGGATTTAAAGCTATTTTATCTAGTTGGCAAGAAGAATTCTATGAGATAAAACATGAGTTTTGCTTTGAATCAAGATTGGCTAAGCTTACGGATCACGCCAAGACCAAGAAAATCAAGAAGAGAGAAACAATGATATCATGTCTATAAAGAGTCAACTTAATTCATTATTAATTAAGGGGAGTGATTGAAAAAGAGGATGCTAAAGAGAAACTGATGAAGAACAAATTCATACAAT
>MU227494.1:4578154-4621262 GCA_018584345.1 Thuja plicata | reverse complement strand
ATTTCTAACAATTGGTATCAGAGCTTGTGTGCTTAGAAAGGGAGTTTAACAGCTCAAGCAAAAGATCACAAGATGAACAAATGAGATGTGCCCAAGTTGAATAAAGACAACTTTGCATCATGGAAAAAAAAAATAAGACTCCACCTATCAGGTATTGGTAATGATGTTACTCAACACCTTGATACTAAATATGTGTTGGCTACAGGACCTCACACTCTTGATAAATTTAGATAAAAGCATGAGCATAAATGCATGATGATAGAACTTGCCTCATCACTCTTTGATGTTGAGTTTGAAGATGACAAAACCTGCACCTCTACAAAGAAATTGTGGGATAAGTTGAAGCTGATAAATGGAGGAGATGCTAATGTACTAAGAGCCAAGGAAGAAAGCCTAAGAGGGAGGTTTGATGACCTAAGGATGAACGAAGGAGAAAATATCACTCAGTATAGCTACAAAATCAAAGAGGTAGTTAATGCTATCTGAGGAGTAGGAGGTGTACTTGAAGAGGAGACAGTGGTAAGTAAAATCTTAAGAACCTTACTGCATGTATATGCTATTAGAGTTTTTTCTATTCAAGAAATGAGAGTAGCTGCAAACAATGCAGTTACTCTAGATAGTCTGATTGGTAGACTAATTTCATTTGAGATGAATAACTTTGATAATAGTGTCTTACCATTTATAGAATCAGCATTCAAATCTTCTTTGAAAATAAGTAAGTGAAGTCATAGACACACTATTAGAAATGATAGTGAAAGTGATAATGAGGATCAAGGACATGATGAGATTGAAGCACTCATAGAAAAAAGACTGCAGAGAGAGGCAAAGGTAGAT
Source organism: Thuja plicata (assembly GCA_018584345.1). Lineage (NCBI taxonomy): Eukaryota > Viridiplantae > Streptophyta > Pinopsida > Cupressales > Cupressaceae > Thuja > Thuja plicata. The sequence continues at coordinate 4,620,428 of MU227494.1, read as the reverse complement.
ACAAATGTAAATTGCCACTTGTATGTTTTAATTGTAAAGAGGTTGGACGCTTTGCTACAAGATGTCCAAACAGAAGAAAAGATGACATAAGTAATGATAGAACATATGAAAAGAAGTTTGACCGAGGTGATAACAGAGATTACCGAAGCAACTGACAAACTGAAAGAAGAGATACTTGAGACTACAAGGACAAAGGAAAGAAAGTTTGTTACCTAGCTGAGAATAGAGATGATGATACTGACACCGAAACTTAAGAAGACATCGATATGGTATTTGTAGCCATGAAGGATGATTCAGACGACAAAGAAGAAAGGTATGTAGAAAATGCACTCATATCTAAACTTAGTAAGAATAATGTCTGGATCATATATAGTGGCTGCGCTCACCACATGACTGGTGATAAGATAAATTTTGAAAATTTTGAATACTATAATGGTGGTTCAGTAAGAATGGGTAATGACACACCTTGTCTTGTTGAAGGTAAAGGAACCATAATGTTGAATAACCTGATCAAATGTGAAAATGCTTACTAGGTAAAAGGACTAAATTATAATTTGTTAAGTGTTTCACATCTGAACAATATAGGTCACTAAGTAGCATTTCAGAATATGAAGGTAAAGATCTTCAATGAATTAGGAAGGTTGATTGGAATTGGTGAGCGGACAAAAGGTTACCTTTTCTATCTTGATGACATTAACACCACTTGTTTAATGGCTAGAAACAAAGACATATGGTTGTGGCACAAAAGATTGTGTCATGTGAATTTTGACAACATGATAAATATAAGCAATAAAAGGAATGTAAGAGGCTTACCGAGCATGAAAAATCTCGAGCATATCATGTGCAAGAACTTAAAAAAGGTAAGACGAAAAAGTCTAGTTTCAAGAGTAAAACCCATACATCTAATGCGATTCTAGAATTAGTCCATACTGGTCTATGTGGACCCATGAGGAAAAATAGTTACTATGGAGATAGGTATTTCATTCTCTTTGTTGATGATTATTCTAGAATGATGAAATTTATGTTCTTAAAAGATAAATCAGAAGCATGGAATTAAAAGATAGGTTTCTGCACCAAGAACACCACGACAAAATGGAATTGCTAAGAGGAGAAACAGATCAATTGTTGACTGTGAAAGAACACTGATGATTGAGAAAAGAATCACTCAAACTTTCTAGAGGGAATTTGTCAGTACTACTGTCTACATATTAAGCAGAGTACAATTGAGGAAGGACACAAAGAAGACACCCTATGAGCTTTGGTATGGTTACACACTCAATGTAAGTTACTTCAAAATATTTGGTAGTCAATGTTATATTTTGAAGGATGATAGAAATGGAAAGATTGACTCCAAAAGTGATGAAGGTATCTTTCTAGGGTAATCCACCAAAAGTAAGGCTTATAAGTGTCTTAACAAGTCATCTAACAAAATCATTGAAAGTGCAAATGTAAAGATAGATGAATTTATAGAAAAGAATGACAAGGAAAATAGAAAAGAACCAGAGGACTACAATAGGTTTTTTTATACTGAAGAACCTGACACTCTACCCAAGCGATAGTGTATCACTCCCGAGCGACAGAACATTGCACCTGAGCATCAGGCTCTAAATACCAAAAATCAGGATAATACTCAAGATGATGTACCAAGCGATGGAGATTAGAACAAAGGTCAAGAAGATGATCAGAATGATAGACAAAGAGCTGAACTGAAACTTTCCAAGTATGTTAGAAGACATCATCCACAAAATCAAATCATAGGAGAAAAGAAGGCTGGAATGAGAACAAGAAGTAAGTCACTAAACACTAGATGTTTACTTTGCAATTTTGAGCCTAAATCAGTTAATATTGCACTTGAGAATGAAGAATGGGTCAGTACTATGAATGAAGAAATAAAAAAGATTGATAAGAATAGTACATGGACAGTAGTACTGAGAACTGATGACAAGAATGTCATCACTACCAAATGGATATTTAGAAACAAGCTGAATGAGAATGGAGAAGTCACTAGAAACAAAGAAATGTTAGTATGCAAGGGGTATGCACAAGAAGAAGGTATTGATTATGGTGAAACCTTTGCACCTGTTGCTAGATTAGAAGGAGTAAGAATCTTACTTTATTATGATGCATTCAAAGGATTTAAGGTATACCAGATGGATGTCAAATTTTCATTCCTAAATAGAATGCTAGAAGAAGAGGTATACATTGAACAACCAGAAGGGTTTGTTGATCTAGAAAAGAGGAACATGGTATGTAGACTACATAAAGCCTTGTATGGATTGAAAAAATCACCTAGAACTTGGTATGAAAGACTTCACTCCTATCTCATTAGCATTGAATTTGTAAGAACAAGTGAAAATAGAAGTCTATACCTAAAAGAAGATACCAATGGTAATATTCTGATTTCTGAAATATTTGTTGATGATATCATTTTTGGGGGAAATGAAATGTTATGCAAATCCTTTTCTAATGAAATGAGAAAAGAATTTGAAACGTCTATGTTTGGGGAGGTCAAATTCTTTCTTGGTCTATAGATTATTCAACAAGAAGCAGACATATATATCACTCAGTCCAAATACATCAAGGAAGTGCTGAAGATATTCAAGATGGAAGATTCCAAGCCAGTTGGAACACCTATGGCTACCAGATGTAAGCTGACAAAAGAAGACAAATCAAATGAGGTAAATCAGACCTTTTATAGATCAATGTTGGAAAACTAATGTATGTTATTCATACTAGACCAGATATAGCACATGCAGTTGGAATAGTTGCAAGATTCTCTGTTCATCCCAAAGAATCACATATGACTGATGTCAAGAGAATTCTAAGATATCTGAAGAACATCGAGGACTATGGCTTATGGTATAAAAGAGAAGGTAAATTTGAGCTACAAGTCTATACAGATGTTGATTGGGTTGAAAACATTGATGAACGAAAGAGCACAACTAGAGGAGCATTCTTCATGGGTGAAAAATTTGTCACATGGATCAACTAGAAGCAAGGATGCATCTCTCAATCAATTGCAGAAGAAGAGTATGCAGCTTCTACTGCAAGTTGCTCCAATATTGCATGGATCGAACAATTGCTGGAAGGTATGAATATGAAGATCCTTGAACCAGTAATTATGTACTGTGATAAAACCAGTGCAATTAACATTTCTAAGAATCTAGTCATGCATGCTACGACTAAGCATATTGCTATCAAGTATCACTATTTTAAGAGAACAAGTGCAAGAAAAAGATGTGATACTGGAATATGTTCAGTCAATAGAACAATTAGCTGATATATTTACCAAGCCATTACTGAAAGATACATTTGAGTACTTGAGACAAAGACTAGGGGTACAACCCTTTTCTATCAGACAGTAAAGCTGACTAGGAGGCTGCATCAACCTACACACAATCAGAAGATCATTCATGTTGAAGCAAACACTGAGATGAACAATAACAGATACATTTGTACACAAAAAGGTACAAATCTACACCGAACACCAGAGACAATGTATTGCTGATGGCTAGGGAAATTCAAGGAATATATTATATAAAGGGATAAAAGATGATATAGAAGAATTTTTTGGAATTTTTGTTAAAGGGAGAGATTATCTCATTATCAGGAATTATGAGGGAGAGAGATTTCTCATTGTCATAAGAGAGAGAGAGAGAGAGAGAGAGAGATTCTCATAAGAATAAGGGAGAGAGATTCTCATTACTATCAAGAAGAGATTATATCATTATCCATGAAGAGAAGTTCCTAAGAATCAAAAGGAAAAGTTAATCATATGAAATATCCATCTAAGGGAGAGAAGTAACAAAGGGAGAGAGTACATACTAAGGAAGAGATGACTCATTTCTATCAAAGGAAAAAGAGATTATCAAGAAGAGGAACAGTCAAGGCAAAGAACATATCAGGAACAAAGTCAGAAGATGCTACATCTATCCAGTAAAGGGATTAAAGATTGAAGAACCCACTCTGCAAGAAACAAATCTAAGCTATATGAGCTTACCGAGAGCTAGACATTTGTAATAGTTACAATAGAAAATATTGATGAAAATTTAATATTTAATATTGTATTAGTAATAATATAGTGTGTTTCCATCAATGTCAAAGGGAGAGATTGATGACATGTAACTGATTGAATGTTTGAAGATGTTAAGTTGATCATCGAAATGAAAAAAGATAATGTAAGAAATTAAATCAGTTAATGGATTATATTTTCATTGATGTCAATTTGATATAATCTAATCGGTTATAATCAAAGTGTCAAAGAATTCAGAGAATCAGAGAGAGAAAGATTATGCTTTTAGTAATGCATAAAAGAGAAGCATTCACTAAGTGACTTCAAACACCGATGACAATTGGAACCCGGCAGACAGAAATAACCGAAAGGTAAGTCACAATGATGCCCAAGAAAAGAAACCAACAAGAAGAATCACAAGCATTATCGATGGCCAGAATTACAGTGTTAACCGACAAGCAGAACTTTACAGTGAAGCCCAAAGGACAGACAACCTCGAAGGATAGACAACCCCGATGGAGAAGCCCGAGGAGAAATGAAGTGTTGACCAAAGCTATCAAATATTTAAAACACTGAAGTTAACTAAAGTTCATAAATGAAAAAATACTTAGCTGGTAGAGCTAAAAATAGACTTAACTAGTTGTTATAATTGTTTTGATCAACAACATAAAGCCAGAGATAAGTAAAGGATTTAAAGTTGTTTTATCCAGTTGGCAAGAAGATTTCTATGAGGTAAAACATGAGCTTTTCTTTAAATAAAGATTGGATAAGATTGTAGATCATGCCAAGAACAAGAAAATCAAGAAGAGAGAAACGGTGATATCATGTCTATAAAGAGACAACTTAAATCATTATGAATTAAGGGGAGTGAATGAAAAAGAGGGTGCTAAAGAGAAACTGATGAAGAATAAATTCATATAGTCCTTATCAATAAAGCTGAAGAAAGAGCTAAATATTTCTTGCAAACACCGAGCAATAGAGCATGACATCACTGAGAAGGAAAAAAAGTGGAGCAAAGGTATTGAAAATATATATTGATCAGATTGGTTTGATAAGCTTACAATAGATCTGAAAGTCTACAAGTATAAGTTGTATATGTGAATAGATCATTTACTTTTTCAGCTTAACCTTTGATTCAGAAAGTCTCTTAACTAAGAAGGATTTAAAAATCCTTTCTATATTGAGATACATCCCAAGGAGTATCAAAAAGTTTGATCACAAAGATAGCATGAGATGCCAGATACCATTTGACAAACTAGGGTTTGGTCATAGAAGGTAGCATAGAGATGCCAGATATCAAGTGACAAACTAAAATTTTAAATCCTCTAACAAGGTCGCACCTAATAGTGTGTTTGTAAACTTTAACAGGGTTGACTCTTCACTGAGCTCACTTCAGAAGAGTGAAAATTTTGGGTTACCAGTCCCAAGTGGTTTTTCCCTTAACAAGGTTTCCACCTTAAAAATCCACGTGTCAATGTATTTGTGAGTCATTACTTTAGTGTTTTGAATTACACATAAATAATCTGGATTTATCAGTATACACTAAGAAATTTACTATTTTTTAGTAAATGAAAGACTGCTATTCAGTAAACATAAAGAATAAGGTTTAGAAGATAACTCCAAGCACTAGTTATTTGATAAGTATATTTGAAGGCATACATCTTGTAGGACTTAAGATAACTAGAGACTTAATATTGTGGTACTAAGTTTTTAGGTTGATTAATTGGAATATTTTTTAGGGCTTTGATTCACCCCCCTATCAGTTATTTCTAACAGGTTGAAGTAAGTACTAAACATAACCAAGAACTTTATTTATCTTTTATGAAAAGCCCTAATTTCATAAACACTGGCCACAACATCAAGAACCGCTAAGTTGAAGAACATCAGTAAGGATAAGGTCAATCTTGTCAAGAACTCTACCTGTGTAGAACCACATTACAAGATATGCCCCGAGGCTACATCACAACTTGACAATGCTGGAGCATTCTCACAAATCTCAGCTATGGTTTTGCTTGTTGAAGACATGCGAGCATACAAACACTGCAAAATTGCAGAAATTGCTGACCTAGATGTTGAACAAGATTCCAAGAAGCTATGCAAAGATGATGACACTATTAAAGATGAGCACAAACACATCGAAGTGAAAGGGCTCACAAATGCCCTATGGTTCCCAAAAGAGTTTAAGACTGAGTGGATTCGGTTAGTATTGAGTAGGATCCACAACCATAAGCTATGGCTGGAAGAGCCTAAACCAATAACCCAAGATGTTATTCATGCGGTCACCATTTATCCAATAAACAATAAGGTAAAGGCATTAAAGCACCCGTCGAAGGCTGAAATTGAGAAGAATATAGGAGTTACGTGGGATGGAAGAGGACTAAGAGTATCCACCATCAACGATGAGGAAATGAAATTTGGAGCATGTGTCTTAGGATATAAGTTCTTTCAAGATAGAAGGATGAACAAAATAGCATCTAGAGCAGTGGATACATCATATAATATTGTAAAGAAAGGAACTCAATTGGATCTATCAGAACTTCTACTCAAGCAGCTAGAAGAGAACCTAAAGAGAATCACAAATGCAAAGACAAATTCATGTAAGTTTAGTTCACTTATCATGTGCATATTCTTCTACTTTCAAGAATCTTTTCCATCAATAGGAAATGTGAAATGGGATACAACTAGACCAGTCACCATTCAGATTAGTGAGTTTATAAAATCACTGGGAGACAATTTTGAGTCAATCATGGATTAGTACTTTTCTAGATTCAAGGAGAGAATGTAGAAAAGAGTAAGGATCCCTGAGCAATTAATTGAGAAGTTCAAGACTGATATATGTTTCATGGTAGATATAAACTTCACATACATCAAGTGTGATGTACCAAGAATAGCATGGCTACAACCACTTGACTATGAAGTGAACATAGATCAAGCATCCAATGCAATTGATGCATTGATAAATGAGCCATTAGATAAAACAAAACCCAAGTTCAGAACTTATAAAGAAGCCAAAGAAATAATCAAAACTAGCTTGGTTGTAAACAAGATAGACATGAAGAAAGATAAAATGGTCAAGAACTTGAAGAAAAGGTTGTCAGTTACAGAAGAAGAAACCGAACAGACGGAAGAAATTGAGGGACAGTCACCCATCGGTGAAGCTAAAAAGGAAAGTGACTCTAAGTCTACAGACTCAGATACTCCATTACCTACACCAACTAAGAAGACTAGAACTACAACTGCTACAAGGACAAGAAGTCAAATAGCTAAGGACACAAGTCCTTAACCATTGAAGAAAGGTCAAGTAAGAACCTACAAAAGGAAACCTCCAACACAGAAAAGAGGGCCAACAAAAAGAAGAAAGCTCATTAGAACTAAGGAGGACATTGAGGACACCAAACAGGATGAAATTGTTCAATAGGAGAAGAGTAAGATCCCTAAAACCATTGATGAGGTATGTGCACAAATGATTAAGTCAGGATCAATTATTGAGTCCAAAGTCAGAAGATGGTTAACTTTGGATCCCTTGGACCAGAACAAGATCGAAGAGGAAATTATCAAAATGATGAGTACATTTAAATATGTACCAGTAAAATTTTATGACAAAATTCCCAATGAACTATATGACAGACTATTTGCTAGATGGACTTATGCATTGAAGAATGAGAAAGAGGTAAGGGAAAGAGCCATTGTTTCCCTTATGCCTCCCAAATCTGAAATGGAAGAAATCAAGGAGATGATAGAGAAACATGCCCAGGATTTCTCACCCAATATGAGAGCTTACAAGATACTTGAGGGCAAGCTAATAGACCTAGAGAAGGACAACAACAAAATTTGGAGTAAGATACTCAATAGACCTACTAAGGAGGAAAGCCCCAAGAGAAATATTCTCACAAATGAACCACACAATGATGAATCTATGGCTAAACCTAGACCAAAGCACATACAGATTAATGACACTGAAGATGTCACAATAGTAGAATTGGATAAAGAGGAATTGAACACAACAGGCAACAAGAATATGGATTATGCAGATGAGATATGGTCAGACACTACTATGGACAACACTGTGGACAATACAATCATTGATATCACCGATGATCCTATAGATGAAATTCAAAAAGATGAGTATGCGATTGTTGCCAAGGACCAGACTGACGAACAGGACACTGCAATTGATGCTGCACAGGTGAACATACCGGGAAACATGCCAATATTGATGGAAGCCATCAACATAATCCAAGAAAAGGAGAAATCACCTACCAAAGATGAAAGCATACCCAAAGACAAGGGTGATGTAGAACAAAAAGATGCATCTGAAGAACAAAAAGACACATATGAAGAACAAAAAGATTCTAGTGATGCATAGAAAGACAAATCTACTGATCAAAAAAGTGAAGAAGAGAAGCCATCAAAAGATGGAGAGAAGAAAGAGAAAAGTGAAGAAATGAAGAGAGATGATACACCAAAGAATACAAAATAAAAATATGTAGATAAACCCAAGGTTAATGAGGAGACATATTCACCTAACCGATAGGTTGATACCGAGTAGAAAGAAAAAGAAAATACATCTACCAAGCCTTCACTGAGAACTTCAGAGAAGACAAATGAACTTGCAATAGTAGTTCACAAATCTGCATCCACACAAATCTAAAAGAAGAAGAAGAAAAATAATAAGAATCTAGTTACTTTGGATGAAATTATTTAGATTCCAGTATATGATCCTAGAACATTGGATCCAACTGAACTAACAAAGTATGCAAGACTTTGTGAGAGAAAAGATATCCAAGATAAGCTTAGGAAGGCAACAAAAGAAACAAAGGTACTTGAAACTACAAAAGACATACTACAACAGATAGTACCTGAAACTAACATTGATCAAGATACTCTTATACTTGATCAATTGGCCATTCTCACAGAAGCTATCACATCTCAGAATGTAGATGCTGAAAAAGAAATTGAAGAACAAGCAGAATAGAAATTCCAATTCAAACTAGCAGAGAACAAGGTGAAGTTGTCTGAACTTGTAAGTACATTGGACCACATTATTTTAGAAGCTATAACCGTAATCCAAAATTTATGCACTTTAGATCAACTCAATAAGGAGTATAGTGAGAAGATATCACAAATCAATGTCGATCTACAAGCAAGTGCACAAGGTCTCACTAACAGTGAAGATGCAATCAAACTGCACTATGAATAGCTAAAGCAAGCAAGAAAGATGAGACAAGACATTCAAAATTCAGAATCAAAGTTTAGAGATGAGGTAACCGAGCTCCAAGCTCTAATTTTAACCAATCTCACATTACTGCAGCAACACATGACACTAGAAAGAACACTAGTTGCCACCCCAGAAATGTCTATCCTAGACAACATTTATGATATGCATGCTATAATTGCATTAGAGCACATGGCTCTAGAAAACCTTAAAGAGAAATGGGAACAAATGATGGAAGAAATGACAAACTCTCATTCCCACATTCTAGACAATCTATAAGTTACACATTTTGCCCAGATTTTGACAACTTGTAAGTTGTACATCTTTGTTCTTAATATCAAAAAAAGGGGAAATGATATGTTCATGTATGTTCAAGATATAAACATAATAAGGTGAAAAGGAGAAATAAAGAAAGGCAAGTATAATTATACATGTACATATATACTATAATGCATATAGTTAGGGGGAGTCATATAAAGACAAGATATATACATGATGTACATATTAAACATTATAGTATTCATGTGTGCAAATCAGTTTTTAATACTAATGTCAAAGGGGTAGATTGAAGACATTATTTTTCAATTAGTATGCAAAAGGAAAAAAAATTTGAACCTTTAGTAAACCTACACTGAAAGACATACTTTCAAGAACACAGAAAGTACATATATCAGAGATCACTGAATGTATGAAGTTCAAGAGACACCCGATAAGACAAATCTCAAGAGAAACCAAAAGAGAAGAGACAGAGGAACCCGACAGAGAAAGGAAATCGAAAGTCAATTTAATCAAAGGAACACCAAAAGATAGGCAAACTGATTTCAGAGAAAACCGAGCATCAGACACCAAAAGTTAGTTACATCCCAAAAAAAGTGGATCTGACTTCCACGTCAGATAAAATACTCATATTCTATTTATAGAGTTTTGTTTTGTTTTAAAATAATTACTTAAGGGACAAGAAACATTATTGTAATTGTTTTAATCAGTCTAACCGATTGAAAACATGCAGACTATGAGATCAAGGTAAAGTTGTAAACCTATGATCATATAGTTAATTTTGATATACGTGAAACTTAATTAGGTCAATCTATCTTGTAAATAGATGTTGTGATCATTCAATATCATAGAGTAGAGGATGAATGTAGCCAACAAGCACATCTATGGATCAGACTGAGAGTTTCAAGAACCAGAACAACAAAAGATGAATTTGGTTATCAAGAACCAAGAACAGAGGTATTATTCAATCACATTAGGTGATACATATATACATGTAATCTTGAATTAATTTGTAATTAGAAAGAGTATATTGCATTAACTCAGGTGAATGAGTAATTTTCTTACATTCTAACAAGTGAAGCAAAGTGTAAAAATCCTTCCAAGGAAGGTGGATTTAACATTCCTATTGTAAATCTCTTAACCAAGTGCACACTAAATAGTGTTGCTAAAGCTCTTAATAGAGTAGACTTTAATAGGTCTCCACAGATACTCCTAACATGGTAGATCATCAAAAGTGATCAAATTTTAAGCCTTAACCGGCCCCTTCAAATCTGTAGATAGTGAAGGTTTTGTGGGTGCCATCCCCACCGCATTTTTTATCTACTTACAGAGGTTTTCTGTGATATCATATCATGTTTTATGAGTCAATTACTTTCATGAATGTTTCTATGAATGTTTACATGTTTTATTAAGTTAAATAATTGATATGTCTTACACAAAGATAGTATAGAATAGATGGTTGGATAAACAATTGATTACATAAAGGTTAAAGGATAAAAGAGATAAAAGTTTTAGAGGTACTGATTCACCCCTCCCCTCTCACTACACACTTCCCATTATTTCCAACACCCTCTTGAGGGGTGATCTTCTCAAACTTGGACAACATTTCTTGTTTGACTTCTTCCTCAATCTCTTTATTGTCTCTGTCAGGCTGCCTTTTCTGACATTTCTCTTTGAATTCATCAATATAAACTCTCCATAAGAACTAAAAAAATGTCCTATCTTTCACAAAGATCATCTGATAAGAACTCATCACTAGCTTTTTTTGTGATGGGATCCAGTTCCTTACTAACAAATTCAGCAACTGTAAATTCCATCTTTGTATGTTTAGGAGCCTCTGGCATCCCTTCATGCATCTCCTGAGACGTTACAAAAATGTGCCCTATATTCCCCAAATGCAATAATTATTCAACAATTGCTTGTTCATGCATATAGAGGGGAGATTGGGATGGGGAGTAAATATTTTCTTGTTGTTGTCCTCCTTCTTCTATCCTTTGCCTTTTGGGAGATGACGATGATTGTGAATCTGATTCAATGGGTCTCTTTCCTTTTGAAGTAGAAACTACCTTTACTCTTGGCAATACCATACTATACCCTCTTTTTTTCTACAAGACATACTTTCCTAGTGGAATACCCCTAGCATAGATAGCCTTATTCAAAATTGCCTTAGCCTTCTCTGACTCTACTTCTATGACCTTTTCTTTCTTTTGACTCAAGGCTTGCCTGATATCTTCAAACATTGTCATTAAGGATTCTATCTTCTTTGCCCAGGGCATGAATTATTTTAAGGGGTCATATCCCTTATCAAAGTGATGAAAAAAATCCAAAGTTTTCTTGTAAACCAACCATTTTTCTTTCCTGCTCTCTTGTTCCTACAAGCTGTACTCATTTCTAATTATGTCCTCAGGAAAATTAAATTGGTGTTCCAATGTTAAACACTTTTTTCTTTTCCTAAACATCTCACTTATGAATCCTTCATTGTTAGTACATCTTATCACTAATGTTGTCATCTAATAAGGTTCAAGGTATTTATGCCAGTGTTTCCATCCCCCTTTGGTGATAAAAAATTAGTGTACAAGTGTAATAGTAGGGAAGATGGAGCCTTTCATTTTTCCTGTCAATGCCTCCTCTTGCAACCCAGCCATTTGTATGAGTATTTCTGCAACACCTACCTTAAGGGGTATTTGATATGGGAGTATATTTGGAACTCCTCTGAAACCATAAGCTCTGAAGACTATTGAAACAAGACATAAAATGATGTCACCCTAATTGTGTACTATCTAAACACCTTGAACATATTCCTTTGGTCTTAAAATGTTCAATAAACCTCCATGAATTCCTTGATTGTCTAAGAACAATAATGCTCTGAGGCTAGAAGAAAAAAACCTATCAAGGGTGATGAAACTGGCATCTTTCCTATCCTAGGAAAAATCTATGCTCCATAGTTGAACAAACATCTCTTCATCATCTTTAAACCTCATTAGATACATTTCCTTTTCAAAATAATCAACATTCCTAAATAGGAACATATGCATTAGCATGGAATACCAGCCAAACGACCTTACTACTTTTGCATCTTTTATGCCTATTAAACTGTGGTGAATCAATTCAACAATATGAGTGGCCAAATCAAAAATAATAGCCAAGTGTGGATGAAGAATTTTGACCATCATGAACATGTAGTGGATAGGCATCATTTTTTCTTCATCCTCTCCAAAAATATGACAAAGGGCACTGTACATTCCTTTAGCCTTTGAATTGAAATAATCCAATTTGAAAGGTTCTCGTGTATTAGGATCTACCACAATCAAACCTCCTATCTTGTTAAAATATTCCTTCAAATGCCCAGTTCTGAGGTAAATTCTTTGAGCTTTATATACTTCCTTGAATTGATCAACATCAATATTATCCATTTGAATAGAGGGATCATTTAATTTGAACACCTCCCTTAGTTCCTCAGCTTTGATGCTTACTAATATATTTTCATTTATATCCCTCATAACCCTAGAAACACTATCATATGTTTTTGCAATTTTGATTAATAAATCTGTGTCCATGAAACCTGAGGGACTATTAACTTCCCACATCAAATTTTCATATGTTACTGTCTCGAGAAAATGCATTCCTCTGGTTAAAAGATACCTTAAACAATCCCAAACCAGTCATGCTAATTTTGGCATCTGTTCTCAATCTACCCCTATCATACAAATTTTCCCCAACTTTCAAATGAGGATGTATTGGCACTAACTATTTCAGTTTAGTTGCACCATTCATGTACTTATTTAATTACTATAAAAGATTATCACATACATTTCTCTCTTGATAACCTATTTTTGCAGTGAAATCTCTTCTAGGTGCCATTTTTGAATTAGGGTTTCTTAATCAACCAGTATAAAATTTTACATAAAACCTACTTGCTTCTCAAAACTCAAAACCCTACTATAATTATCTCACAACGCTCAGGAGTATAGTCACAGAAAAACTTACCCGCTCTGCAAAATCGTAAAACAGACCAAAAATACTGCAACCTCAGCTCTGCTCCAATCACTTCAATAGTTATGACATCCATAAACTCAAGTGGTGAATCATATACACAATCTCATCAATTCCTTGCATTAAATTTCATCTGAAGTGTCCATACATTTTGTCATTATTTCAGCCATGTTTGAACTTTTTGCAGCCCAACGATTCAATGAAATCATTTTAACAAAGAGAACAACTTTATAACAAGACCGTAGATTTCAACAACCTCTTATTAATCATGCGGCTATCAAAAATTCATGAATTTTACCATCCACTTCAGACACGTGTTAGCCAAGCATAATGGCTTGAACACCAGATCATGATCACCTCAACTTCAATCCTTTAAGCCGACCGTTGGATCTTCTTAACTTGACCACAGGATACTTTAACCAATACTTTATTGACTGCAGGTATAACTTCCCAAATAGGATATGTGGCACAAAGGCATAATGTCTTAAACACCAGATCAACCGCATCTCTGATTCAAGCCTTTAAGCCAACCATTAAATCTTCTTTAACTTGCACTCTTTTAACTGCCTCTACGACCCTAGGACCATGATGTCACAACTGCCAGATGTCACAACGACTTGATGGATTCATAAATAAAAATCTTCATCTTTCTCTTTAATTCTTTAAGCTGACTGTCAGATCTTCTTAAAATAGCATCCCTTTAACATCCTTTTTACCATTGTGTTGGGTCCGCCATGTGCCATGTGTCACTCAGGCGTAATGGACTAAACATTAGATCTCGATCATCTCATCACTAAGCCTTTAAGCCGACCATCAGATTAACTTCAAGTGATTGCATTTTATTTTCTTCCTTTTGACATCAGCTAGAACCACTAGGGCACGTAGCGCTCAGGCTTAATGGCTTGATGGGTAAATCTTGATCATCTCAGCTTCAAGTCTTTAAGCCAACCATAGGATTGATCAGAACTTGTTAGCACTTTAGTCTTCTATTAACTTTACATAAATAGGACCCACATCATCAGGAGGATAGATGTCACAATGGCTTGATGGCTTGAAGGATAGATCAACTGCATCTTGAGGTTAAGCCAATACGTTGTTTGTCTAATCAAAAATAAATTGTATGCACTTTAACCATATCCCTTTAACAAATGTCAGACCTGCCAAATACATGTGGTGCTCAGGCTTAATGGCTTGATAGGTAGATTGACTGCATCTTGAGGTTAATCCTTTACGTTTTCCATTGGATTAAAAATAAGTTGTGTGACACATGATTATTAGAATAAAAGGCTTGTGGGGCATCCATACTTAGGAAAACTCAAAGCGCTTGGGACTTAGGAAAATTAAACACGACCTCTCTTAATGGTAAAATTAACACATGGTTGAAAATATTTCAAGTGAGTGGGAAAATTAACGAAGGAATATAACAAGTTCCCAAAGACTTTTGGGTTTTAAACCTATGCACTTCCAAGATTTGAAAAAATAACACCTAGGGTTTAAACAAAATGAACCCTGCTTCAGAGTTAACAAGCACAAGACTTACAGTGCGGAAAAATTTTTAAAATTGCCCTAATAGTGGCTCTAATTAGGGATGATTGTCTCTTGCAGACATTTCAAGATCTCATAATCTCAGGGAGAAGCAAACCAAACCAACCGAAAGAAACTAACCTATGCACACAACAAAAACCAAAAACCTATTCTACAAACAACAAAACCCAACTATAGAAAAACACACTATATACACAACCTAGTGTCCACAGAAAATAAGACTTCAAGAGATGTATAATTTCAAAAATTGTCCATGAACTGGCAATTCTTGAATGTTTCTTGTTAAGTCCTTCAATAAATATGAATCATGTCCATACCTTTCATGGATGATATATGNAGAAAAACACACTATATACACAACCTAGTGTCCACAGAAAATAAGACTTCAAGAGATGTATAATTTCAAAAATTGTCCATGAACTGGTAATTCTTGAATGTTTCTTGTTAAGTCCTTCAATAAATATGAATCATGTCCATACCTTTCATGGATGATATATGGCCCTAACCAAATTGGATCAAAGTTCCCATGTTTATCCTTATCCTCCAATTTGACATTCCACATTAATATAGAATCTCCAACATCAAAGTGGCTTGGCTTAGATCTTTTGTCATACAGGTTATTGACTTGCAATTGGAGTTTGGCATTATTTGTAGAAGCTTCCCTCCTAGTTTCATCCAACTCAGTTAAGTCATTAATTTTTAATTGCATGTCATTTTCAATATCCTCGTCATAAAACTGCACAAACTTGTACATTTGCATCAAATTATTTTGAGGCAATCTAGCCTATATTCCATACACTAGGTCAAAAGGAGCACATCATATTTCCCTTTTGCTACTCACTTTGTCTGCCCAAACAACCATTGTCAACTTTGAGTCCCATGCCTTCTGATTTTTGTCTAGGACTCTTTTAATGATCTTAAGAAGACTTTTATTGGTAGATTATGCTTGACCATTTCCTTGTGGGTGGTAGGGTGAAGAGTAGGATGTCTGAATACCATATTCAGCACAAAATTTGATATATTCTTTAGACCTAAAACACATGGCATTATCTAATAAAATTCTCTCTGGACAACCAAACCTTGTGACATTATGTTTCAGCAAGAAATCTATCACTACTTTACTAGTTGCCTTTTTGGTGGGGATTGCTTCAACCCACTTAGTAAAGTAATTCATTGCTATGATTATCCAAAAATGTCCCCACTAGATTTATTAGCTATGTCTCCAATAAAATCAATACCCCATTTTTGAAAAGTGTCTTGTAATTCTATTGGTGTCAAAGGTACATTACCAGATAATTTTAACTTACCAGACAATCTTTGGCAGGAGTCACATCTTTTGACTAGTTGATGAGCATCTTTGAAAATAGTAGGCCACCAGAATCCTGCTCTTAGAATCTTGTGTGCAGTGGTCTTTGCCAGGTAGTGACCGCCACATACTCCACTATGCAGTTCATACAAAATGATGTATGCACGTTGTTCATCAATGCATTTCAATAGAATCCCTTCATGATTTCTCCACCACAACTCATCTCTAATTAAGACAAAACGGATAGCTTTCAAATTCAATGTTATCTTTTTGTTTTCATCCATGGTTGGTGGACAATTCATTCTCTATAAATAATAAATAATGTTTTTTTACCAATCACAATGGTCCAAACTGCATATGAAAGGCCTTTGTTCTTGCTCCAAGGCATTTATATGATTTGCATCTAAATTTGTATTAGCCATCAACTTGGCTAATCCCAACCCTCTAACCAACTTTGTGATTTGTATTTCAATGTTGAACTCCTAGATCTTGTTGATCCATTTGCATATTTTCCCTGACACCTCTTTTTGTGTGAAGATGTCTTTTACTGTTGCTAAAGGAACATAATAAATGACTATAGCACCTATTAGTGCATAAGCTTGCTTCTCATTTATGTCATATTTAATTTCTGTAGCCTATAATGGTTTTCTGAAAAAAGAAATAGGTTGTTCAAATCCTTCTTCATTCTTCTGCAATAAAACAACATCAATGGTATGGCATGATGCAAAAGAAAATATGTTCATAGGCTTTGCATAATCAAGATTTCTTAAAATAGGGACATCTTAAATAGCCTTCTTGTTGTCTTGTAAAGCCTGAGTGGCTTCTCCATCCCATTCCATCTTTGCATCTTTCTTCAACATATTGGAAATTGGCCTACTCTTCTAAGCAAAATTTGTAACAAAATGCCTGAGAAAGTTCACCTGACCAAAGAAGGATTGAATACCTTTTACCTTTTTTGGGAGTGGTACCTTATCAATAGCAGATACTCTTTCAAGATCAATTCTAACCCCTTATTTTGAGACAATGTGTCCTAATAACTTACTCTCAGTCATCCCAAAAGTACATTTCTTAGGATTCAAAGAAATCTCAAATTCAAGAGCTCTTTCAAAAAAAATATCTAAATGTTCACAATATTGATCCTCCTTTTTAGAATATGATGTGAGGTCATCTTGATGGACCTCTAAAAATTTCTGCAAGAAATCTAAGAAAGCAACATCCATAGCTCTCTAAAATGGTGCCCCAGCATTTATCAGGCCAAAGGGCATTCTGACATAAACATATGTCCCCCAAGGTGTAGTGAATGCAGTCTTGAATTGTTCTGACTCTTTAACCATTGTCTAGTTATATGCAGAGAAACCATCCATCATGGACATAAACTCATAGCTAGTAACCCTCTACAGCATGTTTTCCATATTAGGGAGAGCATAATTATCTTTGAGGGAGGATACATTTAAATTCCTAAAATCTACACATAACCTAATATCTCCATTCTTTTTTCTAATAGGGAATAAGTTTGAAACCCAAGAAGAATGTCTGATTGGTTTAATGATCCTTGCATCCTTCAACTTCATTAGTTCTTGTTCCATTTTGGGTCTCAATGTGGGATTTATAGGTCTTTGATTTTGTCTGAAAGGTTTAGCATTATCCTTCAGAGGGATCTCATGTTGGAACAAATCTTCATTGTATGCTTTGAGATCATCATAGGTCCATGCAAAGATCTTCTTGTATTTCCTCAATAGATGACTCAGGTCCTCTTTTAATTTGGGTGACATTTTCCTTCCAATAAATTTGTTTTTAGGAACCTCAATTGTTCCTACATTCACCTCTTCCAAATCCTCAAGTCTATTCACACTTTTAACAGAATATGGCTTATCCTTGTTGTCAAAAGCTCTTTCAAGAAAAACTAATCCCTTTGGGACTTTATTTGACTTCAAATTTAAAACTTCCCTGCCTAAGATAGTATCTTTTCCATCCAAGGTTTCTACATATCCACTAAAATCAATTTCCTTGTCTCCAAAGTCTGCCTCATAGTGCAAAAATCTTAGGATATCCACATCATCATCAAAAACTTCCAGTTCTCCACATTATCAGGTATCGAAGGCCTAGATTGAACCTCTATTTTAGAGATCCCAAAAAATGTAATATCTTCCGGCCTCAAAGCTATGTTTGCAAGCAAGTCGTCCATTCTATTCTGGCTTCTATCCATCTAATCAATACTAAATGCATCAAAATTTTCAAGTTCATCCCATACAACATTTATGTATTATTTCAATCTATGATTCTTCAAGCATACTTGGATTTAATTTGAGACACTACTAATTCAGAGTCTCCAATGACTCTAAGACATTTGATTCCATTTCTTGAAGCCAATCTCATACCTATTAACAGAGCTTCATATTCTGCAACATTATTTGTACATGTGAATGATAATTTGAATGTCTTACCTATGGGAGCTATTAACAACACTCTAGCACGAGCTCCCTCCTTAGAACTAGCACCATCAAAATACAGAACCCATAACTTATTCTATTCAAATAAATTAGTTTCATCTTCAGATAATAGTGTAGGTTGGAAATTTCCTTCAACCTTCTTTTCTTGTACTTGAAAAGATCCCATCTCAGTGTCTAAGAAACAATTCATGTTTTGATTTTCTTCCTCCTCAATCATGTGAGGAGTTCTGGTTTCTCTGGAAACCTTAATGTTCTCACCAGCAATGTTAAACATAACAAATGATAGATCACATTGAATACTTCCCCCCATTGAAGCACTCCATTTTCTTGATAACAACATCCCATATTGAGGGGGAATATCCACTACTAATACACTCATTGTTAATACTATGTCAGTGTAAGCATCCATCTTGTAAGGTACGTCTTTGATAGTGCCAATAATAGACACTTCTCTTGAATCCATGGTCTGACATCTCCCTTGTGGTGTATCTACCTTTAATCCCATTGATTTCATAACCTTAGTAGGCATGATAGTATTAGATGCCCCAGAATCAATCATACAATTCTTCAACATCTTTCCATTTATAAGTAAAGTTAGGAAAAATGGATCTACAGTCCCCAAGGGAGTACTAACAACATTTGTGTCTAGAAAAATTTGGGGAATCTTTGAAACAAGTTCATCAACATCCTTTATCTTACCTACAGATTTATCTTGTGATTCTATCATCTTCTTATTTTCCTTTGGTCCCATAATATTTTTAGAAGCAACACCTTTTACCCTTGTTAAAGCCTTCTCCTTATGTTCACCTATTCTCGTCATTTCCAGTAAAGGAACTTTAACAATAATTTGAGATAGGAGTTCCCCCATATCAACAAGGGTATACTTTACATCAGATATATCTTTCTTTTGATTTACACAATCCTCATCCTCTATCTGAGAGGATAACTTGGGCTCATCCTTCTTTTGTTGTTTACTTTCATTTTGAGGAGGGGAAACAAGATTTCCTAGTGGTTTTTTTCTCTGTACTAAATATTCAGACCAGTAGGCTTATTTTATTTTTTAACCAATACTTTCTTAGCACCCTCAGCCTATTTTTCTTTTTTCTTGTGGCTGTTTGGTATTTTTTTGGTGTCTCTAACAAGCATACATGCAGGTCTTCCATCTACATTCCCAACCATTCTATTTCTCAAATTATAGTTACCCCTTGCTTGAATAATCATATATACTATAATCTGAGCAATCTCTTCATAAGAAGGTCTCATATAAATAGAGGTTTCATCACCCTTCTCAACATTGCATCTCATGTCATCAATCTCCCTCCTTCTATACCAGCAGTACTTTATTGATAATATGTCTCCTTTCTTCTTAGTGAGCCAGATGTAAATCTTTGTTTAGTTCCATCATCAGAGACCATTTCATTACATAAATGTGAGGAATCCATGGCACAACCACTTTCATCATACAACTGCTCCTCATCATCTTCCTGATCTTCACTTGCAGATACTCTTGCAACAATAACCTAATAATCAGGATTGTGAGGAGACTGGAGCGCTATACACCAAGCATTATCATTGCACATATTAATAGTATTCTTATGTAGAGGATCAGGGGTTATTCATCAGACTTGTCTTTCTACTGTGGGAAATAGGCTACTCATCTTTCCACTGGGTAGTATAGGGATAGCTCTGCATCTTAGATTGTTGGTTATAATTACCATAGGATGGTTTGTCATTATTTTGAAGTCCTATTGTTCTTACTCTCTCTAGGCTTTAAATCCTTCACAGCATTTAAGATCTGTTTCAGACTCTCATTTTATTTAGGTTTATCACTTGTAGGTTTGTTTTATTCCTTTTTTAAACCTTGTTGGCTTCTTATCTTCTCTTCTACCCACTTTCCTTAACACTCTTCTGTTTGTTTCAATATTCACTGCTATCTTATATGCTTCCCTAATATTCCCATAGTTCTTTTCTCTTAAAAGATATCCCATCTTTGCATCAAAATCATTTAAATAAGTTGTGAGACATACCTTATCATCCAGTATCATCACTTGAAAGAGTTTGTGCATAGCTCTTTAGAATCTGATATTGAATTCAAACACCTCTTCATTTGAGTTCTTCTTGATGTTATTGAACTCATTCAACATAAAGCCTTCATTTGGCTTATCACCATATTGATCCCTAAAACATTCTTTTACTTCCTCCATGGATCCTAGACAATCATGAGGCAATCCTCTAAACCAATATATGGCATCCTTAGTTAGTGATTGAACAAAAAATTTCATCATCACATCATCATGTACAATTTCATAGTCATCCATCATATCAAAAAAATTCTTCAAATGCTCTTCACATATTATTACATTATTACCAGAAAATTTTGGAAGTTTGTCTCTAATTTCTTTTGGGATTTCATTAGGATAACCTGGAATACAAGGGAAAATAAATTGCCTATATCTTTCTGCATAGACAAGTGTCTTTTGGGTTGAACTAGCACCTTTAGAAGTTGATGATGCAACATTGGAAGTAGTAACATTCCCAGGAGCAGCTGGTGGTGGCATATTTGTTTTTGAATTTAGAGGCATCTCAGAATTAGTATTAATAATAGGAGGACCAGAAATTTTCTTAAGAAACTCAATCTTCTTTTTCATTTCCAGAGCAGAAGCTTCCAATTCTGCTTTCTCTAGCTCTTTGGCTATAATCTCCTTTTCCCCCTTATCTCTTTCCAAATCAATATCAAACTTGAACATTGGATCCACTAGAACTCCTTTATTTACAGGATCATTTATTTCAACTCCTATAGCTTTCTGCTTCCCCTTGTCCTTAGGCTTTTGTGTATTGTACAACTACTGGACAAATAGTTCATATTCAACCTTTGTAGGTGTAGAAGTATAATTTATTGCCTCTAAATCTAGTAATTGCATTTTCAACTGTTCAAATTTGATTTGAGCATTTCTGATCCTATCCTCTTGCTATTTTTCTCTTCTTTTTCTTATGGCAATCTGCTCCTAGATTCTCCTTTCTAATTCACCAACTTCTTCAAAAATTTCCTTTGAATCTGGGAGAGTCGTTTAAGATTCAGAGGTTTCTTCCATGATGGATAGTTCTCTTCTGTGAGTGTGGGCCCGAGGCCTATGTGATGAGGGAGAGATTAGAGTACTAGGGGTATTCCTATTCTCTTCACCTATTCTCTTACTTCTATATCTTCATTCATCTCCATGGGGCTCACTATGGACCACCTTCCTGATATATCTTGGTCCATTTTCATCTCTCTCACTTTGAGAATAATAGTTACCATACACACCCATTCCCAAATCTGCACCTACATGAACTTCTGGTGCATCTCCTTCCTGATTGGGTGGAATGAGATTTTCTACCCTAGTGTTCTTATTTTGCCTCCAAGATTGAGGAATAGTCCTATCAGCACTTTCATTCATTGGCTAACTAGCTCTGGAAGTTGATGGAATATCAGCTTCCAAAATATCCTTAGGATGATTCTTAATCCTGGATATGGTATTCTTATAACTCATGTTTAGATAATGTGTATATATAAAATGATTTATCACATAGCACTAACGCAAATATTTCTTCGATTCGCCACCCAACACTTAGCTAGTAAAATACATGCTAACTCTGAATAATAAAAATTGTGCTACAAAGGGACTTCTCAAAATGGAAGATAACAACAAGGGGCTAAGCAAATCCCAACAAAATTTCAATGGTAAAATAAATCCCTGGGACAAGCAAAGATTACTTTGTACTTCAATGGTCAAATAACTGGTGAAATAAGTAAGCAAGCCAGGAGTCTAGCTCAACTTGAAAGACCTTACTTCACTTACTGCAACTTAATTCCATTCCCCAGCAAAGTTTCCATTTTGTTGGTTGTTTTTTATGTTGTGATGACTAGAAAACAACCTTTTCACTTTCTGACAGGATCTTAAGGAGAATCCAACTCCAACTATTATTCAATATAGTGAAAAGTTCCAACTAACAATAATGCCTACCATACTTCTACACTTTAGGTTCTTCTAAACTAGGGGGGACACCCTTTAACACCTTTAAATACTCCTTATGGTGTCAATCAAGCAGGAACCTCATACAAACTCAACATAACCGGGAGACACTAGATAACTGGCTAATTACCCTTTGAACATCAACCATGAAATGGAGCATGAGTTGAATAGAGCATAACAAACTTACAAAGATATAGGATGTATTAGATTTTATGTCTATCTTTGCAGAAACATAGCCAACATGTAACTAGAAATGTCACAACATAAGAACAACTAGTCTCTGATTAGTGCATTATCCAATGGGATATACTCTGAAAACAAATAGAATATGTAGAAGTTAATTATTATCAAATATTCCAGGCCATGAACACAATTAGCCCAAACCCATACTACTTATGAAATCCCATTGCATACCTAGATGAATCTATGTATCAATTAGAGAATCATTTAATTTGATCCTTGATCAAAACTCTAAAACAAGTACATACACGCAAATAAGATCTATGCTAATGAATTGAAAAATTCATAACTCATCAGATGGACACCACAGGAGACATTGGAACCAAGTTCTTTGTATTAAGTATAAAGAATCACACTTTTGCTTACAAGATGTAATCAAAGATAACCACCTTAATAAAATGCTACATACTTTTAACTTTATTTCTAATCTTGAAACTTATCTAGTACAATTTCTGTTATACTCCCTAACTAAAAACTTTACAAAATGCTTACAATACATGATTTTCTAGCCCCTTCCAATGATCTTGGGAATCCTTTTATAGAATAGGATTGCAACAAGCTACCAATCAATTGGATTGAGGACAAAATATATGACTCAAACAAAAGACAAATTAACAAGTGAAGTAATAACCACTTTGTTACAAGATTTTTCTAAGTATTTTGTCTTCTGACCACATGGTCATTGCAACTGCTTTAAACTTGTTCTAATTTTTCCACCTGAAGTTTGTTGCCTTGGTCTTCTAATATAAGATCTTTGCATCCGCTTGTTTTGTTGAAAAATATTGGGAAGGCTGCCATCTGTTGATTATTATACAACATCCTCTTCTTCTTGGTTGGCTACATTGTACCTTTCCTTATAAGAGGTGAACACCTCATTACTCGACCAAGGGAAATTGATGACCTCATATTTCTTATTGTTCAACTCCACCCAACTGACCTTTGCCTTCTCAATTTCCTCTTTCCAAAATTCAAAATTCAAAATTCAAAAGTGTACTCTCTAAAGTGACAATGTTGTTTGTCCTTGTTTCCAATTCATCATTCATCTGGTTCATCCACAAAGCTTCCCTCTTTATTTTTTCATTCTTCTTGAATAAATTTAGGAACATCTCATAACGGGTTTTGGAGTATTCCTTCCTTAATATCTCTACCTTTTTAGGATGATGCTCCTCCTTATGTCCATATCAACTAGAAGTTAAAAACATTTGTAAGTGGAAACTAGAAAAATGTCCACATTATCTTCCTCCTTAGATAAGGAATAAAAAGACTTCAGTTCTTCCCTTTTCCCTCTCCACCTTTCCATAATTGTGTCCCATTTATCTTTGTCTTTATTGCAAGAGTCTAATATGCTTATAACTTTCTTACCCTACAGGTAAATAGAGGGAGGATTCAGATAATCAGTAAAATGCATAAGTGTAGCTTTTATCTTATCTTCATATTTTTGTTGCACCCATGCTTGTGCTTCCCTGAACTTTATGGTTTCTTCATCCCATTTCTTTCTTATCCAACCTTCCAATCTGGTTCTTTCAACAACTAATTTTTATCTTTCTAAATACAGGTCTATTTTTGTAGCAGGGCCAAGTGGCATTGGGGAAGGAGGAAAAGATATAATTGGACTAGAGCAAGAAGGCTGATGTGGGTACTGTTTTATCACCCTTTTGTGGAGAAACTTGGGTTGACTATTGTCCCTCTAGTCTAGAAATTCTTTTGTCCTTCTCCAAGGACTTCACCCTGTCCTCATTATAAGACTTCAAAATTGTTTCTAGCTTGGTCCTTAGGCTTTGAATTTCTTCTTCTTTCTTCTCTTCTACCTTCATCTTGAACTTTGCATATTCTAATGTTAGGCTTGTTACATCCACCCATGTAGTTTTTGCAATTCTTCTCACTAATAGGCTGCCTAAAAGTTCAGCCTGAGTATCTCCATCAGTTTTCTTATTTTCTTTCCTCTTTAGTGACCACATTACCAATGTTGCATGGTCATCACTAAACTTAATACCTATATATTCTTTTTGATCTTCTGCTTCATTGGTATGCATCATTTTTGTCTCTTTTTTGATAGCATCAAATACTATGGCATCAACTATATCCCATTCTGGAAGAATAAGGACTCCTTTTCTAACCAATTCTCTTCCCTCTTTAGGGGTGATCTTCTCAAACTTGGACAACATTTCTTGTTTTACTTCTTCCTCAATCTCTTTATTGTCTCTGTCAGGATGGTTCTCTTTCCTTTTTTGACATTTCTCTTTGAATTCATCAATATGAACTCTCCACAAGAACTGAACAAATGCCCTCGCGTTCACAAATTTATCATCTGATAAAACTCATAACTAGCTTGTTTTGTGATGGGATCCAATTCCTTACCAACAAATTCAGCAACTGTCAAGTCCATCTCTGTATGTTTAGGATCCTTTGGCATCCATTCTTACATCTCTTGAGATGTTACAAAAATGTCCCCTGTATTCCCCATCTGTAATAATTGTTCAACAATTGCTTGTTCATCCATATGCAGGGGAGATTGAGAAGGGGAGTATTATATTTTATTGTTCTTGTCCTCCTTCTTTTTTCCTTTTCCTTTTGGGAGATGACAATGATTGTGAATCTCATTCAATGGGTCTCTTTCCTTTTGAAGTAGAAACTACCTCTGCTCTTGGAAATACCATAATATATCCTCTTTTCTATTTCAAGACATACTTGCCTAGTGGAATACCCCTAGCATGGATAGCCTTATTCAAAATTACCTTAGCCTTCTCTGGCTTTGCTTCTATGACCTTTTCTTTCTTTTGATGCAAGGCTTGCATGATATTTTCAAACATTGTCATTAAGGATTCTATCTTCTTTTCCATGGCATGAATTATTTTAAGGGATCATATCCCTTATCAAATTGATGAACAAAATCCAAATTTTTCTTGTAAACCAACCATTTTTATTTCCTAATATCTTGTTCCTAAAAGTTGTACTCGTTTCTGGTTATGTCCTCAGGAAAATTAAATTGGTGTTCAAATGTTAAACACTTTGTTCTTTTCCTAAACTTCTTACTTATGAATCCTTCATTGTCAGCACATCTTATCACTAATGTTGTCATCTGATAAGGTTCAAGGTATTTATGCAAGTGTTTCCATCACCTTTGGTGATAACAAATTGGTGTACAAGTGTAATAGTAGGGAAGATGGAGCCTTTCATTTTTCCTATCAATGCCTTCTCTTGTATCCCACCCATTTGTCTGAGTATTAATGCAACACCTACATTTAGGGGTACCTGATATGGGAATATATTTGGAACTCCTCTGAAACCATAAACTCTGAAGACTATTGAAATAGGATATAAAATGATGTCACCCCAATTGTGTACTATCTGAATACTTTGAACATATTCCTTTGGTCTTAAAAGGTTCAATAAACCTCTATGAATTCTTGGATTTTCTAAGAACAATAATGCTCTAAGCTTGGAAGAAAAACACCTGTCAAAGGTGATGAAAGTGGCCTCTTTCCTATCCCTGGACAAATCTACACTCCACAGTTGAACATGCATCTCTTCATCATCTTTAAATCTCATTAGATCCATTTCCTTTTCAAAATAATCAACATTCTTAAATAGGATCATATGCATTAGCATGGAATACTTGCAAAATGGCTTGACTACTTTTGCATCTTTTATACCTATTAAACCATGGTGAATCAATTTAGCAATATGAGGGGCCAAATCAAAAATAATAGCCAAGTGTGGATGAAGAATTTTGACCATCATGAACATGTAGTGGATAGGCATCATTGTTTCTTCATCGTCTCCAAAAATATGTCATAGGGCACTGTACATTCCTTTAGCCTTTGAATTGAAATAGTCTAGTTTGAAAGGTTCTAGTGTATTAGGACCTACCACAATCAAATCTCCTATCTTGTTAAAATATTCCTTCAAAGGCCTAGTTCTCAGGTAACTTCTTTGAGCTTTATATACTTCCTTGAATTGATCAACATCAATATTCTCCATTTGAACAAAGGGATCATTTAATTTGAACACCTCCCTTAGTTCCTTAGTTGTGATGCTTACTAATATATTGCCATTTATATCCCTCAAAACCATAAAAACACTATCATATGTTTCTGCAATTTTGATCAATAAATCTATGTCCATGAAAACCCCAGGGACTATTAACTTTCCCACATCAAATTGTCATATGTTACTGTCTGGAGAAAACACATTCCTCTGGCTAAAAGCTACCTTAAACAATCCCAAACCAGTCATGCTAGTTTTGGCATCTCTTTCTCATCTGCCCCTATCATACAAATTCCCCCAACTTTCAAACGAGGATGTATTGGCACTAACTGTTTGAGTTTAGTTGCATCATTCTTGGACTTATTTAATTGTTGTAAAAGATCATCACATACATTTCTCTCTTGATAATCTATTTTTCCAGTGAAATCTCTTCTAGGTGCCATTTCTAAATTAGGGTTTCTTAATCAAATAGTATCAAATTTTACACAGAACCTACTTGCTTCTCAAAAATTAAAACCCTACTGCAATTATAAATCACAATGCTCAGGAGTATAGTCACAGAAAAACTTACCTGCTCTGCCAAATTGTAAAACAAACCAAAAAATACTGCAACCTCAGCTCTGCTCCAATCACTTCAACAGTTATGGCATCTGTAAACTAGAGTGGTGAATCATATACACAATCTCATCAATTACTTGTATTAAATTTCATCTAAAGTGGCCACACGTACTGTCATTATTTCAGCCATGTTTGAACTTTTCACAGCCCAATGGTTCAATGAAATCATTTTAACAAAGAAAACAAATTTAAAAAAAGACCGTAGATTTCAACAACCTCTTATTAATCGTGTGACTATCAGAAATTCACAAAGATTACCATCCACTTTAGATACGTGTCACCCAGAAATAATGGCTTGAACACCAGATCTTGATCATCTCAACTTCAAGCCATTAAGCCGACTATTGGATCTTCTTAACTTGACCACATGCTACTTTAACCAATACTTTACTGACTGCAAGTATAACTTCCCAGACAGGACACATGGAACAAAGGTATAATGTCTTANCAGGAATAATGGCTTGAACACCAGATCTTGATCATCTCAACTTCAAGCCATTAAGCTGACTATTGGATCTTCTTAACTTGACCACATGCTACTTTAACCAATACTTTACTGACTGCAAGTATAACTTCCCAGACAGGACACATGGAACAAAGGTATAATGTCTTAAACACCAGATCAATTGCATCTCTGCTTCAAGCCTTTAAGCCGGCCATTAGATCTTCTTTAACTTGGACTCTTTTAACTTTCTCCATGACCCCAGGACCATGAATTCACAACTGCTAGATGTCACAATGGCTTGATGGCTTGATAAATAAAAATATTTATCTCTCTCTCTTTAAGTCTTTAAGTTGCCCGTCGGATCTTCTTAAAGTTGCATCCCTTTAATCTACTCTTTACTACTATGTTGGGCTTGCTATGTGCCATGTGTCACTCAGGCGTAATGGCTTAGACGTTAGATCTCGATCATCTCATCACTAAGCCTTTAAGCCAACCGTCAGATTAACTTCAAGTGCTTGCCTTTTAATTTCTTCCTTTTGACTTCAACCAGACCCATTGGGAGACATGGTGCTCAAGCTTAATGGCTTGATGGGTAAATCTTGATCATATCAACATCAAGTTTGTAAGCCAGTCGTAGGATTGATAAGAACTTGTTAGCACTTTAGTCTTTGGTTAACTTTATGTAAATAGGACCCACATCATCAGGAGGATAGACGACACAATGGATTGATGGCTTGAAGGATAGATCAACTGCATCTTGAGGTTAAGCCAACACGCCACCTGTCTGATCAAAAATAAATTGTATGCACTTTAAGAATATCCCTTTAACAAATGTTGGACCCACTAAATATATGTGGCGCTTAGGCTTAACGGGTTGATAGGTAGATTGACTGCATCTTGAGGTTAAGACTTTACGATGTCCATTGGATTAAAAATAAGTTGTAGGACACATGATTATTAGAATAAAAGGCTTGCGAGGCATCCAGACTTAGGAAAAATCAAAGCGCTTAGGACTTAGGAAAATTAAACACAGCCCCGCTTAATGGTAAAATTAACACATGGGTCAAAATATTTCAAGTGAGTAGAAAAATTAACGAAGGAATATAACAAGTTCCCAAAGACTTTAGGGTTTTAAACCTATGCACTTCCAAGATTTGAAAAAAGAACACCTAGGGTTTAAACAAAACAAACCCTACTTCAGAGTTAACAAGCACAAGACTTACAGCGGGGAAAAAATTTTAAAATTTCCTTAACAGGGGCAACATCAATGTATCAACAAGGTAAAATTTTAATAGCTAAACCTCATCACTAGGGGCATCCTAGCTTCATCAATAATCTATATCCAATTGACTTGATATGAAGGGATGAAATCACTTGTGCATTATCAATTTCATCACATTGCATCAATCTGGCAGTGTCTCCTAATCAAGTAATTGGTTTCATTAGGACCCATTTCAAGACAATCAACCTGATCAATTTATCAAATGGAAATAAATCTCATCGCACCACATCAGGTTGATTAGTCATTTAAATCAATCCAATATACTTTGGACAGATATTTAGTTTCATCAATTCACATCAAGCTAGGTATTCAGGTCTCTCTATCGATATTCGTTCAATCAATATTGGATTTGGTACTATGAGTCTTTGCTCAATCAAGTATAGAGATGAGATTGTTGGAATAATGGAAGGGTGTGTACTGAGAGGGGAGGGGTGAAATAGTACCCTTAAAACTTTTATCAATTAACATTTAGTACTCATTACTTGCATAATCGACCATTGTAGCTTTTCTACTTTATGCATGCAATATCATAGAATAAATGTAAATGCATGTAAACAAACATTGAAACATTCATGAAACTCATTTACTCATGACACAAGTATTTCATAACACAGAAACCCTTGTTAGAAGGTAAAAATTGTGGTGGGAATGAAACCCACAAAGCTCCACTATCTGTAGAATGGAAGGTGCCTATTAGGGCTACAAGTTGTGATCACTTCTGATGATCTTACCTTGTTACCTGAGTAACATGTCAGACTTTTTAAGTCTACTCAGTTAAGAGATTTTAGCAACGCAATGTATGTGTGCACTCGGTTAAGAAATTTACATAAAGAATGTTAAGTCCACCTTTTTGAAGGATTTTACTACTTGCTACAATTGTTAGAGAGTAAAAAAATGTATGACCTGATATCTTGAAATATTGAAATGTTGATTACAGATCCATTAATTTCACAAAATGTATATCACCTTATTGTGATGGATAATACCTATGTTCTACTTGGTAGCCTTGAATGCAGTTCTTCATAACTGAATTCTTATTTATCTGTCCTTCTGCATTAAACCCTTTGTCTGATCCATAGATGTCCTTGGTGGCTATAATCAGCATGTTCTTTATTGATTAATACATCTATATATACAAGATTTTGACCTAATTAGGTTTCACGCTTTTCTTGAAAAAAATTTAAGATCAAAGGTTTACAACTTGACCTTTGATCTCCTAGTTTGCATGAATACAATCAGTTAACTAATTAAATCCATCATTTATGATTTTCTTGATCCTCAAGAAATGGTTATCCAGCTAAGAAAAAATCTATTTTAAAGACTAAAGTGCTTTAGTTGACGTGTAGTTGAGATTTGTTTTTTCCGGTGAAATGTTGTCTCTCGGTGTAGACTGGTGCTCGGTGATGTCTCTATAGAATGGTGCTTAGTTGTTTCTCTGTATACTAATACTCGGTTGATATACTTCTTGGTTGATATACTGCTTGGTGTTCAAAACATTTTGGTGACCACTGCGCTCGGTGAATGCTATTGCTCGGTGACTGTTGTTGCTCGGTGATCATGACCGACCAAAACTGTCTGATTGTATACTAATGAAAACTTCTGATCCTTTATGGATTATAAATATCCCCCTTTGGCATTAGTATCAAAAACTAATATGTACATTATATACCAAGTGTTGTACTTTTACATTGAATCCCCCTATGTGCATGCCTTGGTATGTAGATACAATGTAAGTACATGTGTCCCCCTTTTTTGAAAGTAATGAAAAAGATGTATAACTTACAACTTGTCAAGAATGTGTGAATGATATTTCTTAATGGTTTCCATTAGCTTTTCCCATTTCTCCTTTAGATTCTCTAGGGTCATTTGCTCCAATGTGATTGAGTGTGCATGTCATAGATGCTCTCTGCTACTGACATCTCTGGGGTGGAAATTAGATTCTTTGTCATATTCATGTGTGTCATCAGAAATGTGAGATTCAGTAGTTTAATAGCTTGTAGCTCATTTACTTCATCTCTGATTTTGCTTTCTTCCTTTTTTATTTCAAGTCTTAACCGTTTAGATTCAACTAGCTTTTCATAATGGAGTTGGAATGCATTTGGCTCGGTTGAAAGACTTTGTGCACTAGCTTTTATATCTGCATTTAACTTAGCTATCTATGCATCATGCTCAGTAGTGAAGTTCTCAATAGTGCACAAATTTTGAACTAAGGTAACTAATTATAAAATAACAGGTTCTAATGTAGTTACTAGTTTAGAAACTTTCACCTTATTCTCTGCCACTTCTTGGCTGATTTTCTCTGTGAGTTTGTAGTAATATTTCTCTTCATCTATTTTTTCAATGACCTTCTCGGAATCCACATTCTATTGTGTGACTGCCTCAGCCAAAATTGCTAGTTGATCAATGATGGGTGCATTTTGATCAATCTGTGTGTTAGGAACTACCTGCAATAGAACCTCTTTTGTTGTTTCTAGGACTTGTGTATTTCTGTGTTCCATTTTGAGCTTTTCCTGTTGTGCTTTCCTTTTTCATAGATCCCCGTACCTTGTTGTGACTCGAGATCAAGTGTTCTTGGATCACAGTCGAGTATGTCTATGATCTCCTTGAGTGTAACAGGTGCTTTAATTTTCTTGTTCTTCTTCTTCTTCAGAATGTTGCTTGATGCAGGGGAATGAGGTATGATAGCAAGAGCCTTTTGTTGCTCAGTTTCTATCATTGGTTTCTTTGGAGGTGTGGTTCCTTGGCTAGGTTTCTCGATTAGTACATTTTGGTCAGTTGTAGACCTTGTCTTGACTTGCAGCCTTTTCTTCCTTTCCACTATCCTCGGTGGGTGCATCACTCAGTTTATCCTCTCTATTTTTATATTTCTTCTCCCCTTATTCCTCACCTTTTTCCATCGATTTGTATGATTCTATCTCAGGTGGTGTCTAGTGTGACTTATTCATTATATTTATTGCTTGCATCAATAAAGGCATATTACCTGGTATTTGTGCCTGTGCAACATCAGTAGTGTCCTTTTCCTTTTTTTTCTTAGTGGCAACATTTACATCTTCATCAACCTTTGCATCATTATCAGAATCATCACGATTTATATCATGTATAGTTATATCTGGTGTTTCTTCTACTGATTACAATATTTGAGGAATATCACCCATGACCTTACTTGCCTCTGTGGTTAAATCAATGGGATTGACATCCTCAGTGTCGTTGATGAAAATGTGCTTGGGGCTCGGTGTGGCCTCCTTTTCTTTGGTGTGAGCAGTCTCAGTTATAGCTAGTACCTTCTCTGGTGGATTCAATATTTGATTCCAAATCTTATTGCTCTCAATGTCAATATCTTCAAGCTTGTTCTCTAATACTTTGTATGATCTTATTTTTGCAAAAAATTCCTTTGCATAGTCCTTCATGGTTGAGTCAATTTCTTCAATGGAGGAGTTGGGCATGAATGCAAATAGGGATTTCTCCCTCATCTACTTCTCCATATGTAATGCATATGTCCACCTAGCTGATATTTTGTCTTGTAGCTCATGTGGATATGATTTCCAAATTGTAGCTCAATGTGTTTGTACTCATCCTTTAGGTTTTCATCCTTGCATAGCTTTTGATAAGTTTCTTCAAGCTCAATGTCTCCAATCTCTGCAACTTTTCATTGAATGTATGCACAGATGTCTTCGACCAGCAAAACCCTAGGTGGGATACTCAAGAATTTTTCCTTATCATCGAGTTGAGCAGAAACCTCAGGGAAAAACTTGTAGTTTGGTTCTTTATAGGTCAATTTCTTGATTAGAACAACCTCCTTGTCATTTTCCATCTTGATCTTCAAGGTCCGAGAAGTGGTTTCCATTGTTCATTAAATTAGGGCTTCTTCACAAATAACTTGTTATCTCGGTAAGTCTTGATACTCAAGGGATGTTTGCTGAGAATGATCAAGATCTGTTGGATTTTCTTTAAAGGTGTTGTGAATCGATTTGAAATGTAGTCACTTGAATCTCTCTTCTTTGCTCTGCAATCTACTCTTTAACGTTGGGTAAATGAATGAGTTCACATTTTACCTTTTTATAGAAAATATACCATAACTGATGCATTAAATGCTTCACCTACCACTCAATTGACAAAACGTAGATGCTCGGTTAACACACCAAAGTCTTCATCTTGGTGAGTATACAATACTCAGAACGTAATTTCATCTCGATTGTCTTCCACATGTTTACCGATGATGCTCGGTATATAGTGTTAACTCACTTATCTTTCATATGTTTACCAATGTCCAGCTTATGCTCAGTTTATATTAAACAACCAGACTAGATTCACAAAACATAACATGCAATACCATAGTTCATCTTCATTCATGCTAATTTGGCATATTCTTAATGAATATAGGAACTGATGTAAAATACAGCTTTGTAGAGTGCAGTTCCATACTTACTTTTATTTCTTAGGTGGGGATGGTGGAATCACCTGATCCATTAGATGAGGTGTCACCAATACTATTGCTTGGTCCAACATTATCATTGTTTGAAGTTCTCATCCACATTTGATTTCTCATTATTGTGATGTCTTCAATAGTATTTCCATTTGCAAAAGTGCTTGACTCTATCACTCGGTCTCTGTAGTCTTTTCTTAAGTGACCGGTCTTATGACAGTATAAGCATGTCATTCCAGGGTTGGTCCAGTTTCTAGATCTTCTTATCCATTTCCTCATACAGTTAGCAGCTATATATCTATATTTACCACATGTTGTGCAATTTACCAAAATGTTGTAATCCCAAACATATGTATTACCGTCTCTTCTTGATCGATATGTATTTTCTTGTTCTTTAGGTTTCCAGACTTGCTTTATCCTTTTTATGCATTCATGAAAATTGTGTCCATGCATGTTGCAAGTAGAGCAATGTTTTTCCATGTAATATTTCTTCTTTGGTTTGTTCAGCTTAGATCTACATTCATGTGCTTTGTGTCCATGCTTGTTACAGTTATAACAATTACCTATGAATGTAGAAGTAGTTTTAGGAATACCTTTTTCTTTTCTCTTGCGAACATTTGATGAGTGGCCTGGTTTTCTACAGTGCTTACATGAATGCTTCTTTGGTCTTGGATTTGTGTAGACATTCCTTTGATCATCTTGGTTTGATGATTCTCCATGCTCGGTATACCCTAAACCAGTATTGTTGTTGAGTCTTCTATGTCCATTAAGAAATTCATCCATTCTTTTTGTACTGTCTTTAGCTTTCTTGATCATATCATTATGTTTTTGTTGAATCTTCGCTTCATGCTTCAGTTTCTCCTTTTTTTCTTTTAGTTCACCAATGACTTCCAATTTTCCAGTAAGTTCCGTGTTCACTCGGTTGACCTCATGAATCATAAGAACTATTTGATTGGTGATCTCAATGTGATGTTCAATAAGTCTCAGTATCTCAGATTCTTTCTCTTGCAATTTGTCAGTAATCTTTCTCTTGTCATCAATAGATAAAGTTATTTCTTGTTTATCTTATCTTGCATTATTCATAACATCAATCATTCTTACCATCTGTGTCTCTTGACCGATCTATAGTACTTTCACTTGTTCATTCAGATTTTGATTGATTTCATTTAGATCTACAATGGTTCCTTCAGATGTGTCAGATGTATTACCAAATCCAGATCTAGATGAACCAAATAGATCAGATATCTCTTCTTCATGTTAGTTAGTTTCATTGTAGCAAGATGCCATGACTTTTCTTTCAGCTAATAGCTTTCATTTTTTTTCTTGCCTCTTTGTATTGCTCAAAGAAAATCTATATTTGTGACTTTTGATTCTCAATATTTTTGTCAAGCTTATACCTTTCCATTGTATGATCTTTTCTCTCAAGTGATTTAAAATTTTCCAAATAAGAGATCTAGCTCTAATACCAATTGTTGGAATAATAGAAGGGTGTGTACTGAGAGGAGAGGGGTGAATCAGTACCCTTTAAATTTTTTATCAATTAACCTTTAGTACTCATTACTTGCATAACCGACCATTGTAGATTTTCTACTTCATGCATGCAATATCATAACATAAACGTAAATTCATGTAAACAAACATTGAAACATTCATGAAACTCATTTACTCATGATAAAAGTATTTGATAACGTAGAAACCCTTGTTAGAAGGTAAAAATTGAGGTAGGGATGAAATCCACAAAGCTTCACTATCTGCAGAATGGAAGGTGCCTATTAGGGATACAAGTTGTGATCACTACTGATGATCTTACCCTGTTAGGAGTAACATGTTAGACTTGTTAAGTCTACTCGGTTAAGATATTTTAGCAACACAATGTATGTGTGCACTTGGTTAAGAGATTTACATAAAGACTATTAAGTCCACCTTCTTGAAGGATTTTATTGCTTGCTACATTTGTTAGAGAGTAACAAAATGTATGACCTGAAAGCTTGCAATCTTGAATTTTTGATTACAGATCCATTAAGTTCACAAAATGTATATCACCTTATTGTGATGGATAATACCTCTATTCTACTTGGTAGCCTTGAATGTAACTCTCCATAACTGAATTCTTCTTTATCTATCCTTCTGCATGAAAACTGTTTTCTGATCTATAGATGTCCTTGGAGGCTACAATCATCATGTTCTTGATTGATTAATACATCTATATATAAGATTTTGACCTAATTAGGTTTCACACTTTTCTTGAAAAAAACTCTAAGATCAAAGGTTTACAACTTGACCTTGATCTCCTAGTTTGCATGAATACAATCTGTTAACTAATTAAATCCATCATTTACACTTTTATTTATTCTTAAGAAATGGTTATCCAACTAAGAAAAAATATATTTTAAAGACTAAAGTGCTTTAGCTGATGTGTATTTGAGATTCGCTTTTTCCGGTGAAATTTTGTCTCTCGGTGATGTATCTATGTACTAGTGCTCAGTGATGTCTATGTAGCCTGGTGCTCAGTTCTATCTCTGTAGACTGATGCTTGGCTAATATACTGCTTGGTTGATATACTGCTTGGTGTTCAAAACATTTTGGTGACCACTGTGCTCGGTGAATTCTGTCTCTCAGTGATTGTTATCGCTCAGTGATCATGACCGACCAAAACTATCTGCTTGTATACTAATGACAACTTTTGATCCTTTATGGATTATCAAATATCTTCAATCTATCTATTAGTCTTCTCTCAATCAAGTCTGGGGCTGATATCTTTAATCTTCAATCTTGATCTATCATCAGATGTTCTTTAAATCAACGCGCTACTCGCACATTGATTCAAAGAGGGGAAAATTGTAATCACCTAGAATTTTTCTAGTAAACCTACAACCCCTAAATTTGGTTAATTGGCCTTAAAAATCATAAAATCTAAGGTTTTCATTGCTAGACCTTAATTATGCAAGAAAATCTTTAAAAAACCCCTTGCATGATTATACCAAGTTCCTAAATCAAATCATCAACTTAATCCTAAACCAAGCTTTAAAGTCAGTTAATCATTATACATTGGACACTTAAATAAAGGTTCTTGCACTTTTATTAGATAAACCCATTGATGCATGGGTGTGCACATCTAATCTTTGATTAAAAGGTGATTGAAAGGGGATTTACCAAATTTGTCCTTATTCTCCCCCAACAAACACACTTTTGACCAATTAAAAGAAAATCACTTGGATCAACCTCTCTTGGATTGAATCTCCACCACTCACCCCTTTTGCCTCTTAATATCCTTCACTCCCACCAAATCCCTACCTAACCTCTTAATCCCAACCACTCTCTTTCCACCTCTTGATATCAGTAATCCATTTTTGGGAAGGTTTCTATAAAAATGAGAAAAAAGGAGGAGGCATCATGATTTCTTTTGAAGTAATGTTATAATTCCATTTTGATTATATAGTATTCTCATTGTAGAAGAGAATCTTCATACTAGAGTAGCATTTGCATTGTTCATAGATAGCTTAATCTTAGTTCCATTTCTTAGTATTTTCTATATTTTCTAGATTAAGCATGTATTTAGTCTCATACTAGTTCATACATTATCTTAGTTATATTTTGCATATAATTTCTATGATTTGAGAGAAAAGAATGCAAGTTCATGCATCATGCTCATTTTTAATCTTCCATTTTGAAGTATTCTAGTCATTGATTCTTGTGCCAATCTAATGAGCACTTACTAAGAATCAAACTTGCTTCATCTAGGAAGCAATAAGCCAGTTTTGGGGGTTTTGCATACATTTTTAGTTAAATTTGATGATTATTGACCCCTAATCTAATGGTGTATAGAGTGTAGGTTGCTGCAAGTTAGAACCACATTTAAACTACACAACATACCTATATGAGTATAATGAACCAGATTTTGATGATAGTGATGGATAAGATATTGGGCATCAGTATCCTAAGAAAAAAATGGATGAGGTAGAAGAGATCTTGGATAGAATAATTAGTAGAAGTACACGAGGTAGACAATATAAGGAATATCTGGTGACATGAAAGGACATACCAATGAAGGATTCTTCATGGATTTCATGGGAAGAGGTTAACCCTCTTGGTAATCCCTTAGTCCCAGCAAAGTGAGAGGCCCACTTTTCAAATAACCCTAGGTGTTTGATGCACGCGCCTCTTGGGTTCTTGGAAATCTTGCATCAACCAAAAAAAAATGTGGCTTTTATCTTCTTGTTAGTTCATTCTTTGAGTTTATTTTAGAGTTAGTTCAGTCTAGGTCTTTTAGCAGCTACAAAACTTATGGCATATTCATTGACTCTTTTTGAACCTTCTTCAAGGTTTTCATCTCATTTGGTTACTTCACGTCTGAGATCTTGTAGATTCTTGGCGGGACTTAACTGTTCTTCATGTTTCACGACCAGTTTGTGTTTGCCGATCTTGCAAAGGAATTTTCTAATCGGTGAATCTTAACAACACATTTATCAATGTTATTATGTTTGTGGCCAACTATAAAAAACATTCAAAAATGAAAAGAGATAAAGAAAAGAATCCAAGTGAGTGAGAAAAAGGAACTATATTACCATGTACACAAAGAATGAGAGACTGCTTCAAGATCAATCACCAAAACCATCAAGATGCTCTAAGATCAACACAATGAGACAATGATTTTGAAAGGGGGAAAAAAAAGAAAAAACCCCTTGTGTATATAATATGAATGAGGCAAAAAACTTAGAGAAAGAGAGAAAATGTGAGCAAGAATCTCATTACAACAATGAGAGAGCAAGAGTTGAGAATGTGAGTAGAAGTGAGAGAATTGTTCTTCAAGTGTGTGGAGGAGCATCTCTTAAATAGATATGAGTGATGGAGTTAATGTGCGTGTGAAATTGTGTCAGATACCTGCAGCTGCAAACACACACTTCAATGAACCATTACGAGGTAAGCATATTAGAAAATGACAAAAGTATAATACTGAAATGCCCAAGGCTAACTAACATCGGCTCGTTGCCTTCTAGTAGGCAGGAGTTTGAATCTTGCTCTTAGGTCATTGCAAGAAACAATGACTACACCTGTTCTAAAGGAAGGATTTTGAAAGCTAAATGAAATGATTATTCTATATGATATGCAAATTTTTTCGTTCTTTTCAAAGCCCAAATTAAAAATACTCTAGATTATGAAGTTTGCATGCAACTAAAAACAATTAGCAAATCTAAGTAATTGAAACTAAGAATGCAAGATGCTTGAATGCCAAAAATAGTATAAGAACGATAGCTAAAACTAGGTCTTTGTGAAGGAAATGAAGCTCTCTTTTATAGAAAATCTCTCCCAAAATCGACGGTCAAGATTAGAGGAAATGAGTGGCTCAGATTCAATTTGAGGAAGCACAATCCATATGCAAGCAATTTGATTGGTTGAAAGATTCAGTCTTTTTGGAAACTTCCAAAAATCATTTTCAGTTAACAACTTTATTCCCAAAATGATAAATAGATAGGATTAATTTAACTGAATAAAATAGATTTGTTTCCAAAATGAGAAAAGATAATAATAAATCAACTAAATAAAACATATTTATTTCCAATTGAGAAAATATAAGATTAAATCAATTGAATAAAACAAATTTATTTCCAAAAATTAGTTGATGACATCATATGCATTTTTAAAGAGATTTAATTGAAAAAAAAATTGATGACATCATATGTATTTTTAAAGATTTAATTGATTTTAAATGCATATTTTGTTTTAATTAATTAATTTAATTCTTTTTTAATTTTATTGACAATTTAGTAATTTTATTTAATTAATATATTAGAATATCAATTAAATAATAAACATAAGGTTTATTTGCCAATGTATTGTATTTTAGGAATTAATTAATTAATCAAGTGTGATGATTGATTAGGACCTAGGGTTCTGGTCAGATTAGCTTGCATTTGATGAATTGCCTGTTTGGTTTAGGACTTAGAATTATCAAGATTAGGGTTTCTTGATAAATAATTGAGATTAGGGGTCTAGGGTTTTGATGACCATTTTTAGGTCATTAGAGTTAGCATGTAACTCCCATATTATATGAATGCCACATTCACATTAAGTGTGTGCGAAGTGTAAGAATCCTCTTAAGGAGGAATAAGCTAATTTCCTTAATAAAGGAAATAAAAGAAATGAGGTGTCCTAATTGGATTAGAGGAAAAATTACATTTTAGGATACCTTGGATCATCCATATTTAAATAAAATACCAAGGAAAGATTATTAATTCTAACACCCCCCTTTAATCTTTACTTGGGGTGTTTACATCAAGGAAATTTAAACCCAAATTTTTACAATGAGAATGAAATGTCTCTTTTACAAAATATGCAACTAGATCTTCAATATAAGGAAGAGATTTGATTATCTTTATCCAAGTCTTGATGTAGTCTTCTTGAAGCTATAGGACATGTTAAGAGGAATTGATTCCATAAGTGGGCCTTGAAGATTCACCTGAAACAAAGAAACACAAACCAAGGAAGCTATCCACAAGAATAATATCATCTGACATTCAAGTTAGTGTAACTTTGAAACTGTTACATCATAAAATATCTTTAAAGAAATACACGAGATTTCATCAAAAAGCAAAGGAGCTAAATATGAAATCAAGATACACCAAATGGTCAAGGTACCATAAACAACATCCATCCTCTCATCTTAAAATAAATATACTAATACAGAAATCACTAGAACAAGGTCAACTAATGAGACCTGCATCAACATTGCATCAATCACATGGATATAGACAGTCCATTAATGAGTCATCTCACTGCAAGTGAATGGGTAGCTAATCTATGACCTACATGACTCACGATCTAAGAAATGAAGAATTCAAACTCATCATCACATTAGTAATATTGCAAAGAGGAGTGAGACATAAGAAACCATAATCCGAGTAGAACATATGACTCAAGCACCAATAAACATTTGATTTGATTAGCCAATCATGTCTACACTTATGAGACATTAAGGAGATAATAATTTAAAGCAACATTAAGATTTACATATGCTAAATAATAATTTGAACTAAGGATTATGAGTGAGAAAAACATATTTCCTGCGAAATATATGAGAAATCAAAGAAAATTCAAGAAGGATTTCAAGAACAACATCCTCACCAAGAGAAAAACAAGCAATGGAACAAGTTGATAAACATCAACTAAAGTAAGTGCATCCAATGCAACTTACAAATGGAACAAGTTGATAAACATCAACTGAAGTAAGTGCATCCTAATGCAACTTATAAATAGAACAAGTTGATAAACATCAATTGAAGTAAGTGCATCCCAATGCAACTTACAAATAGAACAAGTTGATAAACATCAACTAAAGTAAGTGCATCCCAATGCAACTTACAAATTAAAACAATGGATCAAATGGAACTCATAAAAGATGTAACAATAGATCATATAAAATTTGAGAGAAATTAATGCTAAATAATAAAATAATCCACTGGAAGGAAATGTTGTATGATTAATTGAACAAATTAAAACTGAGAAAAATTAAGGACATAAGGTAACAATTTAAAATACTAAAGAAATAAATACCCCCTGAAGATGCACCATACCACTAAAAAGGGCTAGCAACATTATGATGAATTGTAAATGCATGATAGGATTGAATACCATTATCCTCCTTAGAATTAGAAGGTTGGTGATTGATCGATTCTATTAAAGGAATAAAAAACTAGGCTTTCACCAAGACTCGTGGATTGGACATCCACGAACTGACCCTCCTCTTCTTCTTCTTCCAGCCCAAAGATTTCTCCTAATCAGTTATTGGGGTAATTTGGCAAGTACCTTCCTAGAGCATCTATTCTTCTTATATGCATGCAGATGAATGAAAATTGCGGTAATGAAATGAAAACTTTGGTGGAGAACTCTAATTTACTCAAAACAGGTAAAATGGAATCATAATGCTTGAAGAAAATTCTACAAATGACTGAGTTCAACACTTGGTTTCACACTATCCCCAGAAACAGTGCCAAAAATGATCGGTTCTATTAGGAATCAAAAGCTAGGCTTTCACCAAGACTCAGGGATTGGACATCCTACCGAGCAGCTATCCTCCTCATAAAAACTTATTTAATTTATAAACCCAGGGATGTAGTAATTGAAACGGGTCAGAAAGATATATTGTTAGAATTAATCTTTCCTTGGTTGATAATATGTAATTAAAAGGATAAACCAAGGTATCCTATATTGTATTTGTCCTCTAGTCCATGTAAGAGGACATGTCACTATTTTGTAATTCCTTTAATAAGGAAAATAGATATTCCTCCTTAAGAGGAATCACACATTTGTCACACACACAATAGGAATATGGCATCCATAGGAGAAGAGAGTTACATGCAAACTCCTCCACTCATCTCTACTTAAGAGATGTCTCTCACACACTAGTTTGAATAATCTTCTCCTCTCTCTCTCAATCTCTCATTGCTCTCATTATTGTATTGAGCTCATTGCTCT
>MU227494.1:4539266-4573472 GCA_018584345.1 Thuja plicata | reverse complement strand
AAGAGATGTCTCTCACACACTAGTTTGAATAATCTTCTCCTCTCTCTCTCAATCTCTCATTGCTCTCATTATTGTATTGAGCTCATTGCTCTCATCTTTTAGGATTTTTGCCATATTCTTATTCACAAAGGGGTTTTTCTTTGCTTTTCCCCTTACCAAAATCTCTTGGCTCATTGTTGGATTCTTGAAGTACTTTGTGGTTGATCTTGCAATCTTCTCTCCTTTGGTTTTGGTAAAATCTTCCATGCATTTCATTTTCTTGGATTAATACTTGTTTAAGCTTTCATTCTTTTCATTCTTCTTACATATATGCACCAAGAATTTTACTCAGATCACGCTATGGCTGCAGGAAACAAATTGCTTGAAAAGGAAAACTAGTGTATGGCTACAGGAAACAAATTGATGGAAAAGGAAAGCTAGTCTATTGCTACAGGAAACAAATTGTTAGAAAAGGAAAGCTAGGCTATTGACGCAGGAAATAAATAATGGGAAGAAAATGCAGAAGTAAATATTTTGAAGGAATGCGAAGGCTTGAAAACACAACTATAATGTTTCAACAGTTATGTCTCTTTGGTTGCAGGAAGCAAAAGACTATCCTGCGGCTTTGGTTGCGGGAACTGTGTAACACCAGAATTATGATAGCAAGATGCAGGAAAAAAAACTACATAAAATGATTCTAACTAACGTGGATTCCTCACCAAGTGGGTCCCCTTGGGTGAGTATCCAAAATTAATTATACTGAACTAGATCTCAACACTTCATTTACTATTGATTGAAAAGGAAAGTACAGAGATTCATGTAAACTATAAAACCATAGAATAAAATTGTATTTTGATAATTGATAACGCCCTCCTTCTCGCGCAGGAGTGGGGACTATTTAAAGAAAGACATCTAAAAACCTAAGTGCTCACGCAATAGAAAAGGCAGAGTCATTTATTTGGAAAGCTAGAAACTAGAAAGCGGAAAATAGAAGACATTCATAAAGAAGGAAAGATTTGTCATGATAGAGGAAGAATAGATCTAGCTTCCCAGTTCTTCCTAGATTTCTTCAAGGGAATTCATAACTTTGTAACTTGATCCTTGCTTAGTTTCTGCCACCTTGATCCTATCGAAACCGCCACTTTGAGTTGCATTTACTTCACCAACGTTCGAGTCTGCTACATGAATGGGTCGGGGTACCCAGCATATGGGCATGTTCACTGGTCAATCCTTCACTCGTTATTTATGTTCTGTACCTTAAATGTTAGAATCAAGATATCCAAGGAAATGCTCCACCAAAAACGCATACATTCATTCATGTTAAAACAACTAACTACTCATAAGAACATAACCATAAACTTAGCATAAGTAATATAGCACTAATTTCCACATTTTGCATGTTTAAAAGCATTAAACCATAGCAAATGTCTTAGTGGCTGCATGCCACATAATAACATAAAAGAGCATAAAGTTTTCAGGAAGTGTAATGAAAAGTCATAAATAGGAACTATTAGAAACTCATCCTATGGTCTCTAAAACAGGGCATAAAAATGCCTCATCAATGATTTAGATTCATGGGTCTTTTATCCTTTTTCTTTTTAAAGCAGTTATTAGTTACATGACCATCTTTTCCACAATAGGTGCAATGGGGTCTTTGTTTTATCTTATGATGATTTCAGTTATGATGGTTATTGTGATTATCGCTAACATTATGATGGGTATTGTTATGATTATTATAATTGTTATTATGATAATACTAATAATTATTAGAGGTATTATTATTGTATGAGCTATTATTTTGATTTTGATGCTTAGACATAAAATCATGTTCATAAGATCTAAGAGTACCAAATTGCAGTAACTTGGCTTCCTCTTGATGTAAAAGATTTTGAAAAATAGCATAACTTAAGTGAGAAGCTAAACTAGAAATAGCAATTTGAGAATGAATGTTAGTAATAAACTGTTGAAATTCTTTAGGAAGAGATTTCTTTAGAATGATAGTAATTAATCTAATATCAGTTAAAGTAACATTTAAACCACTTAATTGATTTTTAATAGCATCAAATTTAAGTAAGAATTCATCCATTGATGATAGTTAGAACTGTTCAATTTGATTTTAGGAATTAATGTCGACATGGTTTGAAATAACTTTTAATACATGAAATTATATGTTAAAGTAAAGAAAAAATATGAATGAAACAAGTATATCACCTATTAATGTGCAAGAGAATTAAGAAAATTTAAGAAAATTTAAGAGAATTGTTTGAATGTGGAAACAAAATTTTAGTGAAACTAATTAGCAAAAGTCATTGCAATGTGTTTATATTGTTAATATGTATATTGGGTTAAAATTTTACTAACAAATATGAAAAGAAAAATTTGTTTTCAAGTTTAAACTTTTTTGTTAAACAAATATTGTTAAAAATAAAATTAAACAACATAATCTAATGATAATGGAATTGACTAAGATTAGAGCTGTAAGAAACCTCCATAACGATATAATGACAAGTTACAACTATTTTTAAAAATGTTATAAGGAATATAATGAGTGACCTGCAAGAAACCAACATATGCCAAAAAAAGACGTTATAATGATTAGATGAATAAAAATGTTTTAATCATAAGACAGAAACATTTTAATAATAAAATTTTAGAAAAATTGGCAAACTCTCACACTTAGTCTCTAAA
Organism: Thuja plicata; assembly: GCA_018584345.1. Taxonomy (NCBI): domain Eukaryota; kingdom Viridiplantae; phylum Streptophyta; class Pinopsida; order Cupressales; family Cupressaceae; genus Thuja; species Thuja plicata. The sequence continues at coordinate 4,570,805 of MU227494.1, read as the reverse complement.
TGAAACAACCAAAAACCAATGAATACCAATGAAAATGCTCCAATAAAAATGCAACTCCAGAGAAAAAGAATTACAACTTTGACTCCAGAAATGTGGGAGAGGAGGTGAGGAAAGCTAGAGTAGCTGAAGTGTTGTGTATGGGAGCCTTGAAGGAATAGTTTCAATGCATCAAAGGTTGTGCAAAGGCTGGAGAAAGGAGGAGTTAAAATTTTGCAAGAAGAGAGAGGAGATTCTAATGTTGCAAAGAGAGGTACTAAGGGCACGTGAGTGGAGATAAAAAGAATAAGAAATATAAAATAGAATATGAAGGAAGGGCATCATTCGAAGGCAGGAAAGGCCGCGCAGAAGGAGGAGGGAAGAGGGAAGAGGAAAGTTCTACGTGGGTAAGCAAAGAAATCATCTTTAAAGTAAATTTTTCTCAAGACAACTAGAAAAGAGCTGTGTGGGAGAGTTGGACACAATCCAAGGAGGATGTTGCACTGGAGAAATAGAAAAGAGCTGCGAGAACTAAGAATATTAAAAAGAAAGGAGTATAACAATAAAAGTACAATGGTATAAGAATAAGATACAAACCAAAAAGGTGTTGGAATGGGTACTTGTATACTTGTATAAGAAGGATGGAATGAGAGAAGCGCAAGGGAGAATGAACAACTGCTGATATATGAATATGTGTATGTGAATAAAAAATGCTGCAAGAAACGTTAGCAAAGATTTATGAACATAAATATACACAAAAAAGTATAATAAATAGTATTAAGAGATAGCAAGATTGAAAATATAGCGTTAGGATAAAATAAGAAGAGATGTTGTAAATGATAAAAAATAGTAAAAAGAATATTGTAAAAGAACAGTAAGAATAGATTAAATAATATATAAACCCGCAAATTAGATAGTTAGATCAATGAATGAAAACATATGAAATAGAAAACCCTTGCGGTTGTCCGACGGAGGGTGAGGTAAGATCTTAAAATAACTTCAAATGAAGATTAAAACAAGTTTGGCTAAAACTAGCCATACTAATTTTTTTTCAAAAGTAACTCTCTGGCAGCACGCCGCACAAAGAGGGTTAGAATAAGAATGCAAAAAAAACCTGCAACAAAGAGTTAATCAATCAACAAAGAAAGGGTTTCTTCTTCTCAAATGATATATCCTTTGAATGGTACCTTCATGCAAACACTCAAAACAAGGATTAGCCCGCTCTGATACCATGTAAGAAACATTCAAAAATGAAAAGAGCTAAAGAACAAAATCCAAATGAATGAGCAAAAGGAAGTATATTACCATGAACACAAAGAATGAGAGATTGCTTCAAAATCAATCACCAAAACCATCAAGATGTTCCAAGATCAACACAATGAGACAATGATTTTGAAAGGGGAAAAAACAAGAAAAAATCCCTTGTGTATATAATATGAATGAGGCAAAAAACCTAGAGAAAGAGAGAATGTGAGAAAGAAGATCATTACAACAATGAGAGAGCAAGAGTTGAGAATGTGAGCTGAAGTGAGAGAATTGTTCTTCAAGTGTGTGGAGAGGCATCTCTTAAATAGAGATGAGTGATGGAGTTAGCATGTAAGTCTCATATTCTATGAATGCCACATTCACATTAAGTGTGTGCCAAGTGTGATAATCCTCTGAAGGAGGAATAAGCTAATTTTCTTAATAAAGGAAATAAAAGAAATGATTTGTCCTTATACTTGGACTAGAGGAAAAATTATATTTTAGGACACCTTGGCTTATCCATATTTAAATAAAACACCAAGGAAAGATTATTAATTCTAACACCAACCTACTTGAGGTATCACAAATCATGTTCCATCAATTTGAGGGAGATCCTTATGATTTGGGCCTTGACCTATATTTTTAATATGTTTTATTCTCATTGGGAAATGTAATCTTTATTAGGCTGACCTGATGCTTGCAAAGGCTTTATAAACTCTTGTAATTGACTCCTGGAGGCATAACATAGAGAAGCCAAAAAAGGGAGCACCAATAGAGCTCTGTAGCTTGGATTAGAATAAATAGTATAAAGAAGATAACCTACAAACGGTTCCTAAACACAAACATGTATGCCTAGAATGTATGACTGCATGTAGTAGATGCATTGTACTTGATTATCTGATAATAAGAAGACCAATCTTCCATTTCTCTCAAGTATTTTATGTATTGTTTCCATTGTGTGACTCACCCTACAATGATTGGATTGGCCTCTTTGAGTTCCCTCTGTCCTTGACTTCACCAAGCCTAGTTTAGGGAGTAGGCCCACCTAGGCTCCCCAATCCCCCTACTTTAGTCTAAAACTCAAATTGTAGGTTAGTTACAGTTTTTTATTATCGATATCTCTCCTTCTAGAGTCTGTCAATTCCCAGTCATCCTTTACATATAGAAAACCGTTATTTCATCTTATTTAGCCCTAGGTCTTACATTCTTCATTTACAATTGCATACTTATAGTCATCCATAATGAAAGACCACTAAAATTGCTTAGTGCTTGAGCCATCTTGACCTATGAGATCATTCTCCTTCCATTTTAGGTGGAAATAGATCTAGCTTCCTAGTTTGTCCATACAAGATAACAAACTAAATTTTCCCACCTTATAGTATTTATCATTTGTCATGCCTTCTATTTGGGTAATTTAGATACATGTGTCCAAAATATGTTACTAGGTATTATTGGATGAACATTGATCAAGCAAAAAGTATAACCAGGTGCTAAGAAGAGGAAGTCCAAAGTGAAAGATTTAGGGGTTGAGTTTGAGATTTTGTAAGAAGTTATATATGTTTCTATGCTTACTTATTTATGTTCTTGGCTAGAAAATTGTGTATGGAAAGTGTAGGTGTGGAGGTTGGACAAGCTTTTACATTTGAAGAAAACAAATTATAAATGAAAACTAGATGTAAATTGTCTTGTAAATATATATTTAAATTTTGGTTCGCCCACTTAGCTTGCATCCTATGCAGTTGCTAATAATCAAGGTAACATGCTTTTCTCTTTTAAGGATCTTGTCTTAGAGCCTTTACATTGATCTAAGTTTACACCACAAATAATACAATGAGAAATGTAAGGGCTTAATTAATATTGTAAGATATAAGCCTGCACTTTTCATTTAAGATTAATATTTAACATACAAAAGGTATTATGGGGGATTCAAGACAACGAGATCTCAAGGAGAAAATGACCCAATGCTAAATCAAATTAATAGCACTTTGGTGAGCTAGGAAGATTAATGTGAAAGAGGAACACTAATTATGTTCTACTACAATTACAAATTAAAAATACCAAATAACTAAGAAGTATAAGATAACATAAATTATTTAATTAAAATAATAAAAAGCGTACAATGTGTACCTTTCACCTATAAGCTAGTGAAGTCTCAACCTTAGACACTAGTGTGTTATTGGGGATGTATGCATACTATGATATCATTTGTATGGATAGAAGATATAAAAACACTAGAATCGTACTAGAAAGTTCTTTATACTCAATGATCCTGTTTTCCACCTACACACATAGAGACAAGGAAAATTGTTGGGGTTGCATAGGGGTTTGCCTTAGTCAAACCCTTGTTTTAGTGTTCCCACCTCCACAACCATCCAAATAGATATATTGGATAAAAAGATAATAAATTGTGTAATAGAAATTAATCTCTCTTAATGGAGGAAAAACCCTATTACTTGAGATAAAATGACAAAATGATTAAATGCAAATAAATAGTAAATGCATTTAGAAATTTAATAAAACAAGATGATATTACAATATAGTAGGTACAAAAAATGAGAGAGAAGAATATTGTAACACAAAAATGATCCCTCTCTTGAGACAACATCATGGTTACAGGTAAGCAAAGACTTGGCTGTTATAATATCATGTGTAGATTTTGATTTATTTTTGTTAAGGGCATGAGAGTAAGAGATACAAGAGTTATTCTTGTGTGAAATGAATGAAGGAAGAGGAGTTTTGTTTCTTAGAATGTGTAGGAGTATCCATTTTAAACATGTCCAAGAAAAGGGACACACATCCAAAGAAGCTTGATACACCATATGCTTGTTTGAGTTTGGAATCTTTTCGGGACATTTACGCACCAAACATACATTTGCACACCACACTCCCATCTAGCCAAATTAATCCCATGTTTCAGGTAGGGGTTGTTATCACTTTTCCTTTGCAATCCATATCATGTTAGAATGATGAAATCATAATCATAATTTTTTTCATAAATGCACTAGGCCTAATGTGAAGGTGTCATAAATGCATGAGGTACAATTTTTCACACTGCACGAAATAAAAGTGTTTCTCTGAAATATCATGGATATTAGAGGCATCATTTAGAAATTGTTTCAAATGTGAAATATGACATATCATATCCATCTATAAGGTCACTGTAAGTGAAACTTGCATCAATAAATTGAGATAATCATAATCTAATTTGAATAAAGGTAATTACCAGTTCAATCAAGTAACTTGTTTAAACCCTAGGTGGGAAAGATTGTGACCACTCTATATATGAATGGAGGCAAATGAAAGTTGAATTTACCACAATACATTTGGAGAGAAATATCACAAAAATCACTCCATACAACATGTTTCAAGTAGGCAAATCTTTAGTTGTACTTTTGGGAAGATCTTCCTTTGAAAATACATATATTTAGAGGGAAATACTTATATGCATTATGCTTTGATGTATATGTATACCCCTACTAATGTTTGAAAAATTAGAGAAAAAATCAGTTTACAAATGTACATTAGCATAATTACATGAGCTACATTGGTAAAACCCACTACTTTTTATCCTTTGGAAGATGTTTATACCTTGCTTCAAAGTAGAGATTCATGCAATGATTAAATAGTGCTTTTTTTCAATTTAGTAGGATTCATATTGAGATTTCAAAAATAATAATAAGCCAATTAATTTTCTAGCAAATATATTGTAGCAATTCCACTGCGACAAAGCCATTTCCCAGTTGACACCGTAAATAGTAGTTAGTTGAAGAATTTATTAAAAATAAGCAAACCCCTTAGTGTAAAGCATTATAGTTGTTTTGGTACGTTTCCATTATCCTACATTCATGTTGATGCACATATGGAAGGTGACAAAAAAACCATTATTTTCCTTTGGAGGCTGCCTATAGCTTATTTCAAAGTAGAGTTCCATGCAATATTTGTATCATATATATTATTTTGAATTCAATTGGATTCATTTTTAGATTTAAAAATTTATGTTAATTAATTTTCTAGCAAATACAATTTAGCAACTTCAATGCTACTAGGCCAATTGCACTATATTGACAACATAGACAACAAGGAACTTGATGAATGATTGAATTAATATTTTAAAGAGATCATTCAATACATTATTTTTAGATAAATATGTAACCTACACAATAAAATTATCCCCAAAAACTCAATCAAGAAAATTGTTCACATGATTTGAGAGTTGAAAATAGTTTATTGTTTTAAAATAGAAAATATACACAGTTTGTAGTATTCTAGACTTTGAAAGAAGAGAACAAGCTTTGCAATTTAATATAATTGGAATGGGCATAGCATTAAGAATAAGCATTTTCTTCACAACAAAACTGTTAATAAGGTAAAAGGAATAAGCACCATCTAATGACAAGTATTTTTCCATGCTCTGTTTCAAACTCCTTGTTCTAATATAGGCAAAGAAATTGCTAGCAAAGGTCATGGAATTCGACTTTACACTTGATAATTGCATTTGTTTGAGAGTTTCTAAAACATTTTCAACAAATCCAATTTATACATGCCCTAATCTTTGCAGTCCATGTGAGAAATTCTTTATGGGAATTTATTAAATGGTTCAAATGGTCAAATTCCAAAACAATCAACTAGAGAATTTACCACAAATTTCAAAACGAATATATTTTTATATTGGACAATGACACAAATGACAATGTGGGATCAAAATAGTTGACAAATTAACCCTGCAATTCACTAGTCATAGTATCAACATGCATCAATTAGAAGAAGCTTTGTTCCTGTCATATGGTCTCCATTTCAAGAGATGTGACCCTTGAATATACTAAAAAATACAAAAACATTTACCAAATGAAAGCAATCAAGTATGACTTAATAGTTAAAAACCTTACAAATTTCTTTTAAAATAAAAATAACATGCATATCATGGAAAACCAAAAACACAATACAAAGACACAATTAGAACACCCCTTAGAAACCCTACAAATGCTTTTGTAAATGTTTACAATATCTTTAAAAGAGATGGATACACATTTACTTGGTGATGCTCTCAAAAGTAACCCCACAAATATGCTTAAAAAACTAATCAAAAACTTACAATAATAACAAATAGTGTGCGTGTCAAACATTCTCCAATACAAACTACTAGAGAAAGGATCATGTGAAAACATTACCTATATGTAACCCCACACCATTCCAATACTTAACCAAATTTACATTTTTATGCTTCTAAATTTTTAAGGACGCATTGTCTTTCCCATGAAAGCATACCTAACTTTACATGAACATATATTATTATGGAGATATTTGACAGCCTTCACATTTTCCATGACACCTTCATTGAACAATTTCAATTTTACGACACTTCCAATGTATAGATTTTAAGATTTGCGTCATTATAAACATTCTTGTGCGAACCAAACCAAAAGAAAAATCGCCCGTAGAGAGAAAAGAGTCTGTGAAGAAATGGTGTATCGAAGGAAGCTTTGAAATCACGGCAGCAAACCTATGATTAGCTGTCTTCTTCACATATGCATTGCATCGAAATCCTTGGCAGAGGCAAAAATTGTTCTTACCTGGAATTGTTCTCTGAAATTGTATGTTTGACATGTATGCCAAGTGCAGAGGGTTGGCTGACGCGTACCAAATGTTTGATAAAATGCCATTGAGATTCTCTCTTCATAGAACACCATGATTACATGATACTCAAAATGGGATAAGAAAATGGATGCTTGCGAACTGTTTGACAAAATGCCTGAACAAAACAGGGTGTCGTGAAATGCTATGATTTTTTAAATGCGCTGGGCAGGGAAAGGGGAGTAAACTTCTGAATTCTTTGAACATACGCATGAAGGAGTCCTAGAAATGAAGAAGATTACTTATGGAAGTGTTCCCAGAGTATGTGCGAGTGTTCTATATTTAGCTTCAAGCCAACATATAATTAAGAGTGATTTTCAGTCGAGTTGTTGTGGGAAGTGCATGATCTAATTCTGGCTCTACAGAGGATGCGCGGAAAGTGTTTGATTGCATGAGTAGATATGACCGCATAACCCCAATAGCGGATCACTAATACACTATGCTGGCATCATTGACCTTGTCAGTCGAACGGGCAGCCTAGATTTTGCAAAGGGCATACTCAACAAAATACTTATTACACTGGATGCTATTGTTTCGAGTGCGTTTCTAAGTGCCTACAGAATTTACTGAAATATGGAACTTGGAATATGTGCTGCAGAAAGGCTTCTGGTGTTGGAACAAAAAAATGGTTGAATACACGTTTTTTGTTCCAACCTCTATGCTTCTACAAGTAGATGGGATGATGTAGCATGGGTGAGAAAATTGATCGATGACAGGGTATTGTTAGGATTTGAAAAAAAGCCATAATATAAAGGAGAAACCTATAAAATGAGTGTTGAGGTATGTGGATTCATTCAATCCATAGATAAATACATATTAAATAGTAAGTTTAAGGCAGGGGTTCTACAAGGGGAGCTTAAGTTCTATTTTTGGTTACGACCAGTTTAGGAATGTTTTTTTTTTTGTCATTTGTCAAATATTTAATTTCACAATTATCTTAAAAAATGATTTTGATGGGAAAATGGTTTTTTTCTTTATTTTTCTTATGCACAACCACCAGCTTCCTTAAATATCGGAGTTTAGCTTCAGCTCTAATTTTTAGTACACCTTCTTCCCTCCATATACTGTTGTTCAGAATTAGCTGTAGGGGAAAGACACCAATCCTGAATATAGCTAATACTCTAAACAGTATATCGGATTTTGACAAATTTTTTTGGGTTGTCTCCATGCGACTTATCTGCTTTAAATCTAAGGATTCAGCTTCTAGGTATTAACAATGCATGCTGTGGGGGTCGTTATGCATGAAAGGGTCAAACAGTGGTCAGTTCAAAGTGTTGCCTGATACCTGCTTGAAGATAGTCTAATAACCCTCCACTCAAAATCACCAGTACTTGTGGACAAGTGTTCCTGTAGTGGTGCACAAATAGGCCAATCATGAATCAAAAAGCTAAAAAATGATCTACTATTGATATATGTGAAACTTATTAAGTAAACGATTTTTCTTTTTGATTAGAGGGGGANGGGGGGGGGGGGTCTCAGCAGCATGACAATAACTGAAGGGTAGGTGAGAGAAGATGGAAAAAATGTGGAGTAGCTGAAGATAAAATTGTGCAGCCGTGGACGATGCTTGGTCGGCTGGTCTGTGCCGACCGTGCTGTGTTCCTAATTAATTTATTCCAGCAGGATTGAGGTCAAGGACAGGGTGCATGCATTTATAACAGAAAACTGATCCTGCTACTTTAGACAAAGTTTCCCTACAATTGAAAACTGTAGGATATATCCCCAATACCAACTTTGTGCTTTATGATGTGGAGGAAAAACAAAAGCAACATGCAATATGCTACCATAGTGAGAAGCTTGCCGTTGCATTTGGAGTAATTAGCACATCCCCTGAGACAACAATTTGAATTATCAAAAACCCGCTAATATGCAGTGACAGTCATTCTGCTATCAAGTTCATGTCTTAGATTGTTAAGCGTGAAATTGTTACAAGGGATGCCAGTTGCTACGATAATGTTAAGGTTTGTCAGCGTTCCTATCGGGATTATTGGTGATAATAAGTATGGGCATCTTGTTTATATCAGAATCAAAGGTCAAGCTTTTGAAGAAACTCATGTTGTAGGAAGGGACCATTAAATAAATGTGGTTTCCTTTCTATCACAAATCCAGGTCAAACTCTTGAGGATAGCCAACCATTCATTTATTTCATAGAAAAATGCCAGAATTTTCTACAGATAAACTGTTCTTGGAGGGTGGTTCAATGGCTATAATGGAAAGATTAATGCAACGAAGACCTGGCTTCAAATCCTACCATAGAACAGTAGGGCCAGCTCCCCACAAGAATGTGGATTCGATTTAAGCAGGTCTTCTTAAGTACATGTTCCAAACACCTGTGACTGCGAGCCTGATTTGTTAAGGTTAAGGGATCTGCTGCAGAACACCAATTTTTCAACCAAAACAATATGCTTTTGCAGGATTTTTAGGTAAAGATATTGCAGCTAGGGTTTGCAGAATTCTAAAGGTGGCATATCTTGATATCTGGAGAAGGAAACTCCACCTTAATCTGTGTAGAGGAACCAACGCTTTCAAGGATTGTACCCACAGATCTTTCCAACTAGAAGTTGGTACCCAGTAAGTTGGCAGACAGTTGATGATTTTTTATCTTTTTTCCTCCTATGGGTATTATCGATGAATATATGCAAATTTTTAATCTCAAGGATTAAAAAGGGAAGGTACTTTGATTGTACTTGCCTTCAGCTTAGATGGTATGATTAAGAGGTATCTGTTGTATCAAAATCATCCATGTCTTGCACCTGACATTCCACACTGAAATAGGGTTTTTGGAACAAAAGCCCATCGATTTGTTACTTGGGCTCATCCCAATTGACATGATGCTTCTTGTTGATTCTTCACTGATAAGCAGTGCCGATATATTATTTTGGCTTTTCGTACTTCAGATGCATTATTCAATATTGATGGGATGGATGATAACAGCCTGCTTGCAATTGCTTATGATTCAGAAAGCCAAAACATATAATTAGAAGATGAGGTAATAGCCGGATGACATGTCCCATACCATTAGCAGTTGAACTCAAGGGTTCAATGGGAGTGTCAATAAAAAAAAGTTATTGTAGTAAAATTTTGGAAGGAATTTCTTTTTCAGATCTAAAATTTTAATTGCATGGAAAATGATACAAAAAAACATGTAGGTTATTAAATATATAGTTTATAAGATTAAATCAGTAAAATAATATACATTGCAAAACAGTTGAAAAATGATTAGAATTAAAATTCATGTATTCTATTTGAAATATTATTTAAAATTTATTAGAATTAAATTATATCATGTTTGATTTTTTTTTGTTAAAGTTTTATATTAAATTTAAAGGATAGTTTTAGCTGTTTGATGTGGGACATAGCTTGAGGTAAAATCTCTTCAATTGAAAGCCAAGGATTGATGAGAATTCGTTCCACTAGAGTCATATAAGATACAAACCTAAACTCAACCCTCATGTATTGCACACCCAAAAGACTTGAACCTTGGCGGTGGTTCAAGTATAATAAATTCCTTGATTATACTTGAACCACCGCCAAGGTTCAAGTCTTTTGGGTGTGCAATACATGAGGGTTGAGTTTAGGTTTGTACCTTATATGACTCTGGTGGTTCAAGTATAATAAATTCGTAAACAGTGTATCAGATTTGGACAATTTTTTTTTGTTGTCTCCATGGACTTATCTGCTTGAAACCTAAGGATTCAGCTTCTAGGTATTAACAATGCATGCTGTTGGGGTCGTTATGCGCAAAAGGGTAAAAAAGTGGTCAGTTCAAAGTGTTGCCTGATATGATACCTGCTTGAAGATGGTCCAATAATCCTCCACTCAAAATCACCAGTACTTGTGAACAAATATTCCAGTAGTAGTGCACAAATGGATCAATCATGAATAAAAAAAGCTAAAAAAATGATCTACTATTGATACATGTGAAACTTATTAAATGAACGATTTTTCTTTTTGGAAGGAGGGAGGAGGGGGGTCTCAGCAGCATGACAATAACTGAAGGGCAGATGAGAGAAGATGGAAAAAATGTGGAGTAGCTGAAGATAAAATTGTGCAGCTTTGGACGATGCTTGGTCGGCTGGTCTGTGCAGACAGTGCTGGGTTCCTAATTAATTTATTCCAGCAGGATTGAGGTCAAGGACAGGGTGCATGCATTTATAACAGAAAACTGATCCTGCTTGCAAACAAAAAAGATCTATGGTACTTTAGATAAAGTTTCCCTACAATTGAAAACTGTAGGATATATCCCCAATACCAACTCTGTGCTTTATGATGTGGAGGACAAACAAAAGCAACATGCAATATGCTACCATAGTGAGAAGCTTGCCGTTGCATTTGGAGTAATTAGGATATCCCCTGAGACAACAATTTGAATTATCAAAAACCCGCTAATATGTGGTGACAGTCATTCTTCTATCAAGTTCATGTCTTAGATTGTTAAGCGTGAAATTGTTACAAGGGATGCCAGTTGCTACGATAATGTTAAGGTTTGTCAGCATTCCTATCGGGATTATTGGTGATAATAAGTATGGGCATCTTGTTTATATCAGAATCAAAGGTCGAGCTTTTGAAGAAACTCATGTTGTAGGAAGGGACCATTAAATACATGTGGTTCCTTTCTATCACAAATCCAGGCCAAACTCTTGAGGATAGCCAACCATTCATTTTTTTCATAGAAAAATGCCAGAATTTTCTACAGATAAACTGTTCTTGGAAGGTGGTTCAATGGCTGTAATGGAAAGATTAATGCAACAAAGACCTGACTTCAAATCCACCATAGAACTGCAGGGCCAGCTCCCACAAGAATGTGGGTTCGATTTAAGCAGGTCTTCTTAAGTACATGTTCCAAACAACTATGGACTGCGAGCCTGATTTGTTAAGGTTAAGGGATCTGCTGCAGAACACCAATTTTTCAACCAAAACAATATGCTTTTGCAGAATTTTTAGGTAAAGATATTGCAGCTAGGATTTGCAGAATTCTAAAGGTGGCATATCTTGATATCTGGAGAAGGAAACTCACCTTAATCTGTGTAGAGGAACCAACGCTTTCAAGGATTGTACCCACAGATCTTTCCAACTAGAAGTTGGTACCCAGTAAGTTGGCAGACAGTTGATGATTTTTTATCTTTTTTCCTCCTATGGGTATTATCGATGAATATATGCAAATTTTTAATCTCAAGGATTAAAAAGGGAAGGTACTTTGATTCCTATTTTCTTTTGTAAATTGAGAGTACTTGCCTTCAGCTTAGATGGTATGATTAAGAGGTATCTGTTGTACCAAAATCATCCATGTCTTGCACCTGACATTCCACACTGAAATAGGGGTTTTGGAACAAAAGCCCATCGATTTGTTACTTGGGCTCATCCCAATTGACATGATGCTTCTTGTTGATTCTTCACTGATAAGCAGTGCTGATATATTATTTTGGCTTTTCGTACTTCAGATGCATTATTCAATATTGATGAGATGGATGATAACAGCCTGCTTGCAATTGCTTATGATTTAGAAAACCAAAACATATAATTAGAAGACGAGGAAATAGCCGAATGACATGTCCCATACCATTAGCAGTTGAACTAAAGGGTTCAATGGGTTTGTCAATAAAAAAAGGTTATTGTAGTAAAATTTTGGAAGGAATTTTTTTTTTCAGATCTAAAATTTTAATTGCATGGAAAATGATACAAAATACATGTAGTTTATTAAATATATTGTTTATAAGATTAAATCAGTAAATAATATACATTGCAAAATAGTTGAAAAATGATTAGAATTAAAATTCATGTATTCTATTTGAAATATTATTTAAGATTTATTAAAACTAAATTATATCATGTTTGATTTTTTTTGTTGAAGTTCTATATCAAATTTAGAGGATAGTTTTAGCTGTTTGATATGGGACATAAGCTTGAGGTGAAATCTCTTCAATTGAGAGCCAAGGATCGATGAGAATTCATTCCACTAGAGTCATATAAGGTACAAACCTAAACTCAACCCTCATGTATTGCACACCCAAAAGACTTGAACCTTAGCTCAATTGGTTGAACCATATAAAAAATAACATAAGATTTTATTAATACTATCTACCAATTTTTTATGAAGACAGTGAAAATAGTTGTAATAACCATTTTGAGCATACACAACCATTAAAAAATAGAATGACAAGGCATTGTGGAAATCAGTTCCCACCTAGAAAAGTCAAGGCTTAATAGCCTCTAAGGATTTCCAAATGCTTTTAATGACAAAACTTCCTTTAATTTGTATTGACTCTCTCATAGTGAGGAGTGTGCCAAGATCCAATCCTTTTCATGCTAATTTTCCAAAAGGTAGCTGAGTCAATAATGCCTAACGATTTTTCTAGGCTAGATATTTCCATTAAGAGTCCTTAGAATCTATTTAGCGCATCGGACGATACCTTGCCAAAAAATAGAAAAAAAAATATAAGCCACCAACATCATGGGAAAATAATACTATCTTCAAGAAATATGATAAAATCCTCGGTTCCCGTCACTAAAAGCTTAGGAAAGTATCTAGGAAAATTTTCAATCTTCAAGAGGATTTTGAGGTCACCTACCAAGTGAAATAATCAACACAAGTGGGAACTAGCACTTCGAACAAATTTTGAGTTTTCCAACTAAAGAAAGATGTTTGGTAATCCAATAAGTAAGGTTTCTCAATTTTTCCAATAATAGCCTGCTAGAGGGAAAGAGGGGAATCCTAAAATGCAAAGGGAATGTCAAGAAAATGACAAAGTTAACCATGATCAATCCATTTTTATTCAATTCTATCTAATTATCTTCGTTTAGGAAAAATTCTACATGTAGTACTAGGCCTTTCACCATTTGATACTAGAACTAGAAACTTGGCAAAAAGTATCAATATATTGAATATTCTACTAATATTGTCTTCATATTCAATGAGGTTATCTAATGAAGCATCAAAAAGATGGCCATTGACCATTGATCAACCAAGTGAGAGAATTAGTAAGAGCAATCCCCTTAAACAAGGTTTGCAAAATGCTTGAGCCACTATATAGTCAAAGCCTTATGCTTGATGTACATAAAATGCACACTAGAATAAGTAGATGTCCTTAATGGATGAACTTAAAAGGTCCAAATATCTTGGAAAGCTAACCATTAATATTAATACATGTTAGGTATAATCAAACACCATATGTACTTACTAAATAAAGGAGTACTAAACCTAAGCACTTGAAACATGGCAAGGATAAAAGGCCACTCAATGCACCCATAAGCCTTGGAAAAAACCCAGTTTTAATAAAAATGTCAGATTTTGGAGAATTTAAGCTCATTCTCTTCCTTCTTGAACAATAATTTATAAGAAAAAAATTGGATCTAGTTTGTTTAGGGTTGAAAAACTAAGGAAGAAAAGGCCTTAGATTAAGAGTAAAATCTTTAGGAATAATATTGTATGAAACATTTAGTGAAGTGGTAGGATGCTAGTTGTAGATTTCCTTAAGGTGTCTAACTTTAGGCATGAATTTGGTATTCCCTTTATTATTTTGATTTTCTATAGATTTAATATAAAATTCCTCAAGATATACATTATGTAGATCATCACCCATTGTGTGCTAATAGGCATTATAAAGTTCATAAGGAAATTCATCCAAACTAGATATTTTGTAATTAGACATTAAAAAAATAGCCTTCCACAAATATTATTTTGTGAGAAATTGATCAAAAAGAGTATTTTGAAAAATCAAAACCCAACTAGGAACCATGGTTAGGTACTATAATATGATAAAATACCTATTCAAAGTGTACTCTTGAGTAGCAAAAAGTTGCTCATAGTGTTAAAACAAAGACTTGTAAAATGTTATAGATCTTGTTAACGAAGTTGTTGCATTTCCTTGATTTTCTTAATTGTTTGAAAAGCATGGAAAACGTGTACAAATCCTAAAAGAACTATTTCTAAAAACTTTCCTCTAGTTTTAAGCCATTAAATCCAGGATTTTATTTGGGTTTTGTGTTAGTGTGAGCACCTATAACCTTATTTTAATGGTTAAGATGAGCCACTCAAATTCAAGTAACCAAATCAAAAGGTTGTTTTCCAGAGTGGTAGTGGTTTGGATTTTAGGTAGTTGCCTCATATATCTAGTTTGTGAAAACAACCTAATTGATACCCATTGATATGGAGAAATTGTGAAGTATGAGCAATTACATCATCCCACCAAACTATCCATCTAGTCTCATGAATGTGATATGGATTTATATTTTGAACATGTTGAATGTGAGCAACCATGACCTTGTGATAAGCAATGACATGCTTAGAAAGGTTTGAACCTTGGGTTTGGTGAATTATGAACAAATGTGAAGTCATATTAGAAAGTGGTATGAAAGAAAAATGCCTTACAAAGGCTCCATTGGCAAAGAGTAACAATTGGCAAAGGAAAAAATATTATGCTAAGATCAAAGCATGATTTAAATGCTTGATTACTTTATCAATCTCTTTGCTAAGATTACTTCAAGTGTACCACATTCTTTGATGTTAATAGCAAACGAGATTAGGATAAAAAAAAGACTCAATTTATTATGCATAAAAATCAAGCCTATATTTTGCCAATTGTCCATCACAAATGTGAGGGTCCAAAATTACCATAAGATGTTTCAATCATATTAAAATATCTAAAAAATTTGTTGGGAAAAGGTGTTGTACACCTTGCATAGTATTTGTAATGTTATATTTTATGTTTGCTTGTGTTGCACTTAGGAGAACTTAGATGGATGTGTGTCACATAGATAAGATAAGATAAATTTATTAATGTCCAACGGAAGACCAACACGGGTCTATGGGACAGGAAACAAACAACCAAAAAGCAAGAAACTAGTGGACCACCAAACAGTGGTCGGGGGAACAACAAAAAGAACAAGGAACCAAACAAGAAGAAGCAGAGAAAAAAGAACCACCAGGGCAAGGACTAGGGGTCCTTCCCGAGCGGAAAGAAATCCAACACAGAAGGATAGTGACCCGGAGGAATAAGGGTACGGAGCCGTCGCCGTGATTTTCTGGTGGTCTGTCGTTGATGAGTAGAAGCACTACGAGGTCTCACGGATCTAGAGTGATCGATGGTGGAGGCACATGAGGGCCGCTTCACACCCCGAGTCGGGGGTGATTATATTTAATGTGGGTATCATATCCAGATATGATATTGTAATTATTTAATATTGGGGAAAGATATTTAATAAAGTGAAAACTTAGTATCCAATATTAAATGAGGGGTCAATGGTTTTGTGTTCACATTGTTTTACCTTACGACAGGTTGCATTTTTGAGTGAGCTTATTTTTTATAAAATAAAATACATGTTAGTTGTTTATGATGGTTGGTTTGTTCGATTATCATTATTGCATCTTTCTAAAGGTTTCATTTATGAAGCATGACATGGGATATGTAGATACATGCTTGGACAAATGTGAATGCATTGGAGGGGTTGATATTTCAAAAGTGTTCATTGTAACTCTATAAGTGTTTTGTATTGATTTATGACTAAAGAATATAATGGAGTATGAATACTTTAGAGGTTATATTTTTCCCTCACTAGGGTTTTCCCAGGGTATATATTGTGTTATCTTGTGTCTTGTCTATTTGATCTTTACATAATGGTGATTCTATAAGCTTGTACCTATGCTTGTCCCCCATGTGTTATGTAGGAAATAGATTCAATGTAAATGGGTATGATCTTTATTTCAAATAACAAGTGGTATTAGAGCTTTTATGGTAGATTTGGAGTTATAAACCTTGCTTGAGTGGACAAGGTGCAAATTTGAAGTCATGGTTATGCATGAAGAATTTGGGAGAGTGAAACACATGTAACACATTTGCAGGTTAGTTTATTATATATCTAAGGGTTTTAGACTTGTTTTTATGATGGGTTGTTTGTAGATTTGGGGTTTGAGAAATATTGGATCAAATGAGTTTCTTTGATATGCATGTAAACAAGGTTTTTTGAAGGGGGGGAAGGGTGAAAGGAGGGGAATTTATAGAAATTTCCTCTTAGAAAACAATTGACCCCACCATTGGATCTAGGTTGGATGAGTGATAAAATTTGATATATAATTAAACCTATTTTGGCCAAGTTGAAAAATGCAAAAAAAATTAGCCCCTACACCCCCGATTGTAGAGGCATTTGAAAATTTAAAAAAAAAAAAAATTATAAAATAGTTTTGCCCTTTTTATCAATTTCAAAAAATAAGTCATTGAATAAAAATATTACTCACTATGTTTGCAAAATAATTGTTTAAAAAAACATTGATTGATGTCAGGTGAGGGCCCCCATACCGTGGATGTTGGCAGTGTACCCTACGCTTGCATGTTGGCCCCCTTGCAAGTAGGTTCATTAACTGCTAAAATAATAAAGAAATTGCTTTAAGAAATTGTTAGCAACTTAAAATGGGTTTGAAATCTTTTTCGAAAAAACCTTAGTAATATAAGATTTAATTAATATTAATATGAAATTGGGTCCATGCCCATTATGACTGATCACCCCACTTTTTATGAAAATTAAATTAAATCAGCTCCCCTTTCTAAGTTTATTAGAAAAAAATTCATTTGGAGATGTGAGTATGGTCGACCACAATTTGGTCTTATACTAGAATTGGTTGTTCTTCTTCAATAGAGCATAACATTTACCAAGGGAGTCCATTTTTTGACTTCTTATACTCGTTGGGAATATGGTTTTGGGCATTACATGATGGTATTGGTTTGGTTCCTGGATTTTGCATTTTTGACATATTTTTGGGGCCTAAAAGCCAAATGTTCTTCTTTACATGGTTTTGTTTATAATTTTTGCATACTTGGTCAGATTTTAAATTTCAAATAGGTGTTGGAGAGCATGCTCTGTTGACTACTTGTTAGAGTTGCTATTTAATCAATTTTATAAGTATGAAGAGTTTTGTACTTTTTTAATCACTTGCAGGTGCTTATAATTTAAGGTGTAAATGTGAGTGCATCTAGATGAGTCAAGAGGAAAAACCTTGAGGGAGAACTTATTTTAATGAGATATTTATAAATCTAAATTTTTTTATTAGTTTTAGTACTTCCTGGTACACATTTACAAGTGTTTTCATAGTTTGGGCTTTGATGATAAGAGGTACAAAAGTTGTCTTTGATTTGAGGACATGGTTAAACAAAGTTTGAGACTTGGAGTCTCATATGTGTGATAGTTGATTGCAGGTAGAGTGTTTTCGTCGATTAAGATGTCATGGGTATGAAGGTACATGTTTTGCATTGGCATAGAATAATCATGTTTGTGGTGATTGGTGGTGTTTTAATTTGATGATTAAGTTTTTTATAATCTCCTTGATACTTATTCAATTCCTTGACTATGGTACTTGGTATAAAATTAGATCAGATATTGATTTGGTGTTTGAGCCATATGGTATATGTAATTATTCTCTTTGATACCTCAAGTTACAATTTATTAATGTGATGATGCTTATGCATGTTTTAGTGTATGTGATATATGGGTTGTGTAATATTGTAGGTTTTCCTTACATGTTGAATAGATGCCTCGGTTGTGGAATGTCTATATCCATATTATTCGTTCAATATTGATGCAAATTTTGTTAGTTGGCATTTTCTATGGCCATTTGTGTATTAGTATGTTTCTCTTTGAGATGAGAGACTGAATGGTGTTTATGGCACTTGGATAGTTGGTTTTGGAACTTGTAGCATGTGGTTTTATCACAATGTCTTGATAGCTTGGTTATTCATTGATTGTAGTTTTTTTGTGGGAGTCTTTGATAGTGACATATTGGCAATATAGGATTGAACCTCGATTGGTGGTTTGTTGGTTAGTTAAATCTTGGTTTCACTCCATGTTATTAACATTTCATATGTATGTGTGTAGACCTATATGATATTCATTTAGGAGATGGTTATTATGATGTGATGTGTTCAATGGGATTTGTTGGCACTGACATGGATTCACCATTAGATGGTGGATGATCTTCTTTAGTGTTGTAGATGTTTGGAGGATGCCTTAGATCCTATTGCTATAGAAGGGTCTTTCACATTTTCAGTTCATTAGTAGGATATTTTTATCTCCATGTTGCTTGGAGATGTTGACATCTTGGAGCCATAGAAGACTCTTGGAGTCTTTAGTTGAGGTGTGGTTTATAATTTTAATTTGACATGTTATCATGGTTTCTATTATGCCATATACTATTTTAGAGCTTTGACATGATATAACCATTCGATATGTTCATATAGAGCATGGTATCCCCTAAGAGGATATTTCTAGATCATGTCATCATATTTATGTTGTTGATTCTAGAGTTGGAGCTTTGACATTGATCTTGGTTGGCTCTCTTTGTATTAAGTATATGATAATTTTCTCAAGGTTACTTCCTGATGGTGCTACATTGCATTTAGATTTTGACATGAATTGGTTGGATATAGGTTCTCATGGATACATAGAGACTTAGGTGATGTTGGTATTCTATTGTGATTAGAGACATGTGTTGAGATGGTTGATGGTTTTAGTAGGAAGACCAAGGAACTTTCACACAACATTGAACTTGAGAGGAGATTTTTCTTAGAGTGAGTCATGATGACTTGTATATCTTGATGAGAATTATCATTCCCCACTATTGGTCTACTTAGAGGTTTACTACTTGAGAGATATTTCCCATTACTCCTTTAGGTGCTTTATAGATATGCATCATGAGCTATGGATACTGGTAGTTCTAGAGGATTCATTAAGAGATTTATGACATTGGTTATCTCCTTGTGCATATGTTGTTATTAGCATATCATTTTGAGGATATTAGTAGATATTTTGTTGGGCTTGTTTCCTTCATTGGGAATGGTTATTACAAGTTCAATCTTCTTGGTCAGGAGCTTGGCTTACATCCATGTTTCATTACATAATTTTGTACAATATAAATGGGAAACAATACAATAAGATAGATCAATTCACCCTTTCAAATTGCACACTAGGAAGGAAAATGTCCCAATAGGCTAGGAAGGTCCTAATTGCTAAGAGGGTCAATAATCATTCTCTTTTTAATGTGTGTGGCATGATGAAATCTAAATTTAGAAATGAGGTTGTAGAAGATGTAATGTGTACCTAAGAATACGATAGAGACCTTGTTGTTTGAAAGTTGATTTTCTGACTGTCAGAGTCTTGAAACCAATTGTAACTTCGGATCTAGCTCCTAAAACCTATCAAGTGTCTCTAGGATCAATTTCAGCCTATTTTAGTGATGCAGGAGCATCCTAGGACTCTTAGAAATCCCGTGTCAAACAAAAATATATGTTTACTTTGAAGATTAGTAGTTTGGAGGAGTCCTCAGTTGAGTACTCAGGTTTCCTATTTGCTCAGTGATCAGTGTTTACTGACGGGTTTCGGTATTGTTGTGATTCAGTGTTTACCGACGGATTTCGGTATTGTTGTGATTCAATATTTACCAAAACATTTTGGTACTTCTGCAATTATATTTTTACCGACGGGTTTTCTGATGCTCGGGTATGCTTTACCGACGGTTGCTGATTTTTCGTGATCTTCCTGAGATGTTTATTTTGGAGTTGGATCTATTGGCCAACTTCTACATTTAATTTTGATTGTGGATCTTCCATTGGGGATTGTGTGGACCTAAATCTAGGTTGGGGGTTTCTCCAATGATTGTTTTGAAGGCTGACCTAGTTGGTTGCCTTTTGTATTTAAGTTGTATTATGTTCTTAGCTTAGGAGAGGGGACAAGGTCAGATTTAGGAGCAGATCGAAGTGTTGGATCTGAAAATCTGGATCATGAGTGCATGTATTACAAAAGATTTGTATTAGATCTTGAATTATATCTTTGTATTTGGTCATAACCAGGAAGGCCTTACAACCTGACATGTTGAATGTAATTGAGATTTGAGATAATAAACTGAACGTTGATTATATTTCTGTGTATTTGGTTGTTTCTGCTGTTGTATGTATTTGCTGCAAGTTTGGATAATCCTTCAGTGGATCCTCCATCCTTGACTGTGTCAGGTGGTATTAGAGCAGAGTTTNAATCACCAGAGAAGGAGTTAGGTTTCCAATTGCTAGAGATTTGTGGAGCAAAGATGACTCCAAAGAAAATTCATGAGATCACAGAGGAAGAACCTAGGGAGGAATTCAGTCTGGAAGATTTTTGAGCTTTGCAGAAGCAGGTGCAAGATTTGCAAGAGGAGTTGCAAATAAAGAATGCATCCAGAGAAAACAAAATTAATGGTGAAGAATCTGATGAAGAAGATCATTTTGAAGAAGCTATAGAAGATGTCAGAGATCCTGAGGAGGCTAGATTTCTGAGAGCTATGACTAAAATTGGGAAAATACCTAAGATCAAAGTTTCTACATTTTCTGGAAGCCTTAGGCCAGAAGAATTGATCGATTGGATTAATGAGATTGATGAATACTTTGATTATGAATAAGTAGAAGACCCTGGCAGAGTTAGGTTTGCAAAGACAAAGTTGAAAGGTCATGCAAACATATGGTGGAGAGAAGTTCAATTGGAAAGAAATTGGAGAGGTAAAGACAAGATCATCAGATGGAACAAAATGGTTGAAACATTGAAGAAGCAATTCATTCTTGTGGATTATGAATTGGAGATGTTCAAGAAGATGCAAGGTTTGAGGTAGACAAACAAATCAATACAAGAGTATACTGAAGAGTTTTATAGGATTCTGATTAGGACTAGAAATTCAGAAGCTGACAAGGAGAAAGTTGCTAGATATATATATGGCTTGAGACCTAGTATTCAGGAAGAATTACTTACTGTTTGGATGACAACTATAGGAGATGCTTATTAGATGGCATTGAAGATTGAGGAGAATCTAAACAAGAAGTTTGAAATCATAAAGAACAATAGACGCCGAGGTGGTAAGAATCATGACACAATTGCTGAGAGTAAGGTGGTGGACAATCCTAAGCAGACAGAGGTAGGATCTAGAAGTAGTCAAAACCCTAAGAATTACAATCATGGGTATGTAAGAAGAGGAAGGAGTGATTTTTCTGGTACTTGTTTTCAGTGTGGTGAAAAGGGACATAGGGCTTGGTCATGTCCTCAAAATAAGTTCAATTTGATGACCAAAGAGAACTCAGTGAATTCTGTAGAAGAAGGTGAAGTTATGATCACTAAAAGGCTAGCCGCATGTATTAATGAACCAATTCAGAGAAGGAACCTGTTCACAACTAGATGCAAGTGCAAGGACAAGGTATGTAATGTCATAATTGATGGTGGCAGTTCTGAGATTTATTTTTTTAGAAGAGATGGTTAGCAAGTTAAATTTGGGAAGAAGAAAACATCCTAATCCTTATCAGATTAGTTGGATACAAGATGCATCTAAGGTTAGGGTTGAAGAACAATGCCTTGTTAATTTTAAGATTGGATCTTATTATGATGAGATACTATGTGATATATTACCTATGGATGCTTGTCACCTACTGCTCGGTAGACCTTGGCAGTTTGAAAGACATGTTATGTTTGATGGTCGTGCAAATACCTATGTGGTGAGGCAGGGTGAATCCAAGTATAAACTGCTACCTTTGTAGGAAGAAGGGACTAAGGGATACAGAGTTATCAGGTGTTTTCTGAATGATAGTGATAAACATGAGGAGAAGAGAATTGATGATCCTATGGGTAGAAGGGAGGGGAATATAAAGAAAGAAGAGAATGAGACTTCTAAGGAACTTGCAGAAATGAAGAAACAAATGACATTTTTGGCTGGGATAGTGCAGCAGATGTTGACACTAGTGACACAGAGAGATACAAAGGATGATGAGTTGATCAGTCAGCCAGATGAGAAGGTAATTCATCAAAACACTGATAGTATCAAAAGTGCCAAGGATGATCGAAGTCAACTACTGTCAGTTGTAGGCAGGAGATATGAGAGAAGTGCAGGACTACTGAATTTGTCAAATGAGACAATGGACAAAGTTAAGACAACATGGAGTGAGGGGCAAGAAGAGATGTGGGTTAAGAACAATTATGGGATACCCATTCTAATTCCCTTAAGATGTTCATGAATCTTTGATGGAAACATCTTCTTTACCTAGCGTGTCTAATGCAGGAGCATCCTAGGACTCTTAGCAATCCTATGTCAAACAAAAATATATATGTTTACTTTGAAGATTAGTAGGTTAGAGGAGTCCTCTGTTGAGTACTTAGGTTTCCTGTTTGCTCGGTGATCAGTGTTTACCGACGGGTTTCAGTATTGTTGTGATTCAGTGTTTACCGACGGATTTTGGTATTGTTGTGATTTAGTGTTTACTGACAGATTTCAGTAATGCTACAATTCTGTGTTTACCGATGGCTTTTCTGATGCTCGGGTATGCTTTACCGACGGTTGCTGATTTTCAGTGATCATCTTCCCGAGATGTTTATTTTGGAGTTGGATCTATTGGTCGACTTCTGCATTTAATTTTGATTGCGGCATTGATTGTGGATCTTTTATTGGGGATTGTGTGGACCTAAATCTGGGTTGGGGGTTTTTCCAATGATTGTTTTGAAGGCCAACTTAGTTGGTTTCCTTTTGTATTTAAGTTGTATTATGTTCTTAGCTTAGGAGAGCGGCAGGGTCAGATTTAGGAGCAGATTGAAGTGTTGGATCTGAAAATCTGGATCATGATTGCATGTGTTGCAGAAAAGTTGTATTAGATCTTGAATTATATCTTTGTATTTGGCCGTAACCGGGAAGGCCTTACAGCCCAACATGTTGAATGTAATTGAGATTTGAGATAATAAACTGAATGTTGATTATATTTCTATGTATTTGGTTGTTTCTGATGTTGTATGTATTTGTTGCAAGTTTGGATAATCCTTCATTGGATCCTCCATCCTTGACTACGTCATTTAGAGGGTAAAAAATGAATGGGGCATTAATTACCTAGGTATAGAGTGGTTGATTCGCTATGTACCCTACAACTTTGCCTGAAATTTGTTAGAGATAATTGTAAGGGTTTTCATAGATGAGATCTGCGATTTCAACATCTTGTCCTATGCCTCCACATAGAAAAAAGAGAAGGTTTAATATAGGGGTTTTCCTCAGTCAAACCCCCATTTAGGAATCAACCTTGAAATGTAATGTAATAAGGAAAAGTATGTTTTCAAGTATGCAAAGATTAGTTTTTATAAATGAATTAATTCATACCTTTGCAATGCAGATGGTTGTTTGAATATGATCAAGTATGTTAATGCAATATATTTGACTCAACAAAAAAACTTATAAAAGGAAATAATGAAAAGATAAAATCTTGTGTTGTAGATGTTGTATATGCCACAATGCTGAAGTGAGGAGGAGAAAGGTAGCGGATGTGAATGAAGATAGATGGGTAGATGGAAAATCCTTTGCTTGGCCTCCAATAGGGAAAGAAGCTATATCAATGAAGAATACCACCTTGAATTATTGAGAAGAAGAATTGATGCTTGGACTTGATGGATCTGTCTTAAACTTAATTGCTAGTTCACCAATAGAGAATGCTTGAAGACCTTAAATCACAAAGCTTGGATGTAGTTGATTGATTGCTTGCATATGATTATATATACTAATGAATGGATATAGATTCCAAAATGAGGAGAAGTAGGAGGTTTATATACCTCTCACTTCATCCCAGGGATTGATCCTTATTCGAGCCAACCAAAAATTTGGATTCCCACTAAAACCCCAAAAAGGACACCCCATTCAAATTTGGGCCCATCCTTGGGGGTACATAGTGGTTTAGTTGCTATGTACCCAGGTAAAAATTGACCTAGCCATATGTACCCACCAATAAGGGCTCAAATTTGCACTGAGGGCTCCACGGAATGTGTAGATGTAGGAAGATAAATCACAACTAGTTTCAGGGTCTAGAAAGGACAAAAAGGTCACTAATAATGATGTAGGGCCTAGGTAATGAAATGGATTATGCAATTGGAGGAAAATAGAGGAGCACACAAAATAAGGGCCAACATTGATTTTTCATAAGATTGAGATGAGAGAAAGGAGAAAGAGGAATTATGTCCAAATTTAGGTATCCATTAATTACCATATGAGGTCAAATTATAGAAAATAAACTAAGGTGAGCACCAAATCATCCTTAAACTATTCCCTAATCAATTTCTTACAATTTAGGATGGTATAAATGTATGCATAATCATTTGGGGTGTTTGGAGGAAATCACACTTTACACAACATTGCTTCTTTAAGGTGTTGGTAGAAAGATGAGTTATGATTTACAGGTTTTCTATCTTCATTCTATGAGTTTCTTCCATGAGGTTATTGT
Source organism: Thuja plicata (assembly GCA_018584345.1). NCBI lineage: Eukaryota > Viridiplantae > Streptophyta > Pinopsida > Cupressales > Cupressaceae > Thuja > Thuja plicata. The sequence goes on along the minus strand of MU227494.1, from coordinate 4,545,711 downwards.
TCATATGAGTTGGGAGGATGGTGACATATTGTGGGAGAGTATGTTTCTATGTGGGATTGCACATGTGTGGACCATTGTGACTGTTCTTGGTACTTCATATTTTGATTTACTTATCACACCTTGATATGAGTATTTATTGGTAGATTTGATCATATGCTTTGAGCTTTATTTTTAAATTTGGTATTATCCATGTATTAGAATCTCTTTCCCATATGTATGTACTTCATTGATAGGTTTTTATACGGGGAGCTTGATTGTGGTTTGCGGGTTGATATGATGTTGACATGAGTTTACTGCCATTAATTATACCTAAGAGGTATGCATGGTTGGATGTGTTGACATGTGTTGTGAGTGTCATTTTTAATCATGTGGGGCATCCTTTTCCTTATGAAAAAATATTGGATCCTTTGTTATCACATAGGATTTTGGTGCTTGTGTTCATAGATTGGTGCATCTTTTCTCAACTTGTTCCTTTTCTTCCATAGGTGATACGTTGGAGAATGAGAAGAATTATTGCTTGAGATGGCGGTCACTTGGTTTTATTGCAGACATCTTGATGGAGCACGAGAGAAGTTGGAGGCTCATGTCGTTATATGTGTATGACTATGATGATGTATTTCATTGATTGACCCTTATGCAATGTATACAACTTAGAGAATGTTGGAAAAATGTTTTGTACATCTTGCTTATTATTTTTAATGTTATATTTTATTATTATTTTGTTGCACCTAGGAGCACCTAGATGAACATGCATCACGTAGATATTTCTTGGAGATTCTATTCTTGGGGCCACTTTATGTGTTGTATTGTACCATTGATATTATATTTAATGTGGGTGTCGCATTGGGATATGATATTGTAATTATTTAACATTGGGGAAAGATATTTAATAAAGTAAAATATTAGTACCCAATATTAAGTGAGGGATCAATGGTATTGTTTTCTCATGGTTTTACAGCATATGGTTTTACTTTACCACTAACTGTATGTTTTTGTGAGCTTGTGTCTAAAAAAGAAAACACGTGTTAGTGGTTTGGGTTGGCTAGTTTGTTGAGGTTTCATTATTGAGTCTTTCTGAAGGTTTTTTTTTCGAACCATGGCATGTGATGTGTGGATATATGCTTGAACACATAAAATGAATTGTAGGGATTGATGTTTCAAAGGTGTTCATTTTAAATTTGTAAGCGCTTTGTATTGCTTTATGACTAAATAATACATTTGAGTATGTATTGAATTAGCAATTCATCCCCAAATAGTAGATCTAAAAGAAACATCATTCAAAGAAACTTAAATATTAATTACTCCAAAGAAATGGTTGTTTAATTTGAAAAGATTCTATAATGATCAATTATTAGGGTCCCATTCTTTGTCAATTAAGCGTTGATTCCACATGAGAGAGAAAGGTGACAACACTACCTTGACCTCTTTCACAGAACTACTATAACTATACAAAAATTGAATAGAAGACCAAATGAAACATCAATCTACGTAAAGAAAAACCAAAAACTTTAATTCCTTGTAAGCAAAGAATATCTAGGACTTATCCAATTTGAAGTTGAGCATCTCAAACATAATTTAATTTTGAGGGAGGTGCATTAGACCTTGAACATTTTAGGAGACACAATTTATAAGTGAGTGTCCAGAGTCCTTTCTTTGTGATTTATCTCATCAAGAGAATATCATTTATTATGTAAATGAGCTTCACTTTAACTCAAATAGGGACCAAATGTGCCTTTTTGTTGAGTATGAAAAAATCTTAAATCTAGGTTTGGAAATTGAGAAATAGGACTGAACAAGTCAAAGCCATGATTGGGAATAGTCTAAATATGGTTAGATTTAAGAAAATGAAAAAGAAAGAAACCATTCGTAATGTTTTGAATAGAATCAGATTGAATCACACGTGTAGGATGAAGGCATGTTAACCTAGTCTTTGAACATCCTTTCAGGGGGGCCTTCCTATAAAATACATTATTTGAGGTAAAGTTATCCAAATATTGACATGCATAATCAAACTTAGGAATGTGAAGGACAACATTCGATGGTGCATCAAGAGACTTGTCATATAAAAGACCTTGGGGACAAACTCTTAGGTCCCTTGAGCATGGGTGTCATTGATAACCACCATGAATCATTCAAGTCCTACAACAACAATTAGATAGTTGTAAAAGAATGAAGCCATTTAAGGAGGGGAAATTCTAGTAAATCCAAAAAGCCTTAGTAAATCTACAAAATGACATGGATACTAGTAAATCAAAAAAACCCTAGCAAACCTTCCATAATTTATTTATTTATGATTATTTAAATTAAAAATAAAATGAAAATGAAACAAATGAAAATTAGAGATATTTTTTTTATTAAAACATATACATAAGATCAAATATTCCTAAATTCACATAACACCATTTCAATAAATAAAATCATAAATATAAAAAATATGAAAATTATGTTAAAAGCTACACTCATTCAAATTATTATATATTATTCATTATGCATTCCTTCTAAAATATAATAATTGTAAGTAAGTTTAAAAATTATTTTAATAAAATTTTCATATATCAAAATAATAATTTATTCTCAAATATAAGAAATATATTTTTAAAATAAAATATATAATGAACTTTAAATTTTTTATAAATGAATTTACTACAAAATAACAAGATTTCATGTTGCAATCATGTATTTCATCTAGTAGTATCACTTATCAAAGTGGTTATAGGGATGGTCATATTCTCAAAGATTAATGGATTATAGAATTTGTAATTGCATTGTTTCAACATACATGATAGCTTACTAGCATCTATGACTGAGATTGTACAAGTACTTTTTTATTCAAATTTGAATATAGCTCACAAAGAGCATGATTAATGCATGTGAACAAAGTTTTAAAATGAATTTGGGCCCATCATCAAAGTGCTAATAGTTTTTTACTTTTGAACGGTTTCCATTTAATTCAGTTTACATAAGCATTAAAACCAGTTGAATTCAGTTTATCCCTTTTATGAAGCACACAATTGTAACGTGTAATTGAAATTAAAAAAAATTAACTATAATATCATTTTACTCATAACAAACATAATTTATTATTATTTTTTTAACCTTAATTTGAACTCTTCATTACCTTTCTAACATCTATTTGAATATGCAAAGTATGAGCACGTAATAGCAATTTTTTATATTTTACCCTTTTTGTTATAATTGTTCACATGTTTTATAGAAGTTTTTAGTTTCATTTTTAAATTTCTTAAGGAAAAGGACAATGTGAAAGGGATGAAAATGAAAATGAAAATGAAAATGAAAATAGACCTTATTTGTATCTTATAAATACATATTTATTATTAAATATTATTTACTTATTTTAAATTAATAGTATATTACTAATTAATAAAAATAAATTTATTATTAAAAAATAAATTTATTTTAAATTAATAGTATATTACTATTTAATAAAAACATTTTAATGTATAAATAATTATCAAATTTAAAATAAAAAAATTGGAATTCTTATTAATATATTCATGTTATTACATTATTTTCTTATAATGAAAATTTGTAAATTCAATCCAATGTATATATTGTTACAATTTATGTACATTATAGAACACCTCTCAATGCAATTTACATTTTCTTTAATTGCAAAAATTGACCAAACAACTTGTTCTTTTGTTAAGGCAAGTTGCCTTTTTTTAATGTTCATCTAAAACACCACTCATGCATATTTTACTATAAACGAAATCTCAACTTTGAACATAGTACATAGAACATAACTTTAATTAAATATAATAATTTCTATAAACTTTAGTGCAAAGACTATAAACTTGGAATATTATAGTTGAAAGTGTTCGCAACGTTGTCTGCGTCTAAGTCCACTACTGTGCAAACAAATATTCCTAACCATGCAAAAAAAATTGAGTTTGGAGCCCTTTGTGCTTACTAGAATGACTACTCTACCCTCTGGCCTTGTGGGTGATCTAGCTTCTTCTGTGGCAGACTTTCCTACTATTGTTTTTGTTGGGTTTTGTGGGGCTTGACCATCTGCTCCACTCCTTGTTGGCAATTTAGGAGTTCTGGTTGTTGGTGGAATGGTCCCCCTCCAAATAATTTTGTTGGTGGATGAAGTTTTGTTCGGGTTGCCAAATCTGCTACAATTATTCCTTCAAAGGAAAAATCTCGAGCTCTTGTTTGTGCCAAGACATCCCTTGTGGTGGTGTGTGGTTTGGATGTGGTGGAGAATGTGGATTATGCCAACGATGCAGGTTCATTATAGATTTATTGGTTTCTAGCCTTCCCTTTCAAATTTGCATCAAAGGGTTTTTCATTCTTCGAGACCCTTCATCTCTGGTAACATTGAGCTTTTCCCTTATGCAAAGGGGTTTTTATTGCTCTTTTTATTTCTTTTGAAGACCATGATTGGGTGTTGAGCAAGATATGAGGTTGGGGGAACCACTCTCTCTTGATCAAACCTTAGACATTCTATTTTAACCCTCTTACTAAATTGCTCAGTGTGCATCTAATGTGGGTTTGTCTCCCAAATCTTCTCCTTCATTTTTGGGAGAATTATTATTTCGAGGCCATGAGAAATTCTATTGGTCATTTCTTAAAGGTGGATGAGGCTAAGAAACTATGAGCCTCTCTACCTTTTCTCACATTCCAGTGGACATTGACATCTCCAGACCCCTTATGGGGGATGTGGTTCTCATGGTAGGGGATAGGCCTTGGAATCAATCATTGGATTATGAGGGTATCCCCTTTTGATGTTGACGGTGCTTCTCTACTGGTCATTTGGCTACTGATTGTTCTCTCTCACACCATAAAAGTGTTGCCACTTGGTGGAAGGATGCAAATGATGATCATTTGACCATCCTAGCCTTTGATTCTTCCTTTGATAATTCTTCACAAGTTGATGATGACTCCCCCCAGGGTGATGCTCCCACTATTTTGACAGACCCGGTGGAATTGACTACACCTCTTTCTACTAGTCATGGTCCCCTCTGGTCGCGTGGACCCTCCCCTAATAATCGCTCCTAATCTTCTCCAAACCTTTTCATATGGGGGCACAACATTTTCAACACTCTATTCCTAGTGTTGATTGCCTTGATAAGGGGGTTCCATCACCTCCCCCCGGTGGTAGGGATCCTACAGAAAGTATCTCCTAGACAGTTGTCCATCGGTGAAGGAAAATTCACCCAACAGTCCCTCATTCTCCCCCATGGTAAAGGTATGTTTTCATGATCTAGGTTACTTTTTGTTTTGTTAGTTTGTTGTTAATGGTCTATTCTAGACCTTTTTGTAATTAGTTGTTTTTATTTTTCACCATAGGGATGGTGTAAGGGACAACACCCTTGTTTTGTTACTTTTAATTATCAATACTATATCTATCACTTTGTCTTTGGAATCAATGTATTCTCTATAAATTACAAGCTGTGGTTTTAAGATCAAAACAATAAAAGGGCTTGCAAGATTCAAATGCCCTTTATGAGATTTTAAAAATTGAGTGCATTTCCCAAAATTGTTTGTACAATGTTGTTCGGCTGCATTCCAAGTAATGTTTAGGATGGTATGTGTGTTTTTATCACTAGTTTTTAATTTTAAAATAAATTTTACATTGGGTGATACTCTAGAGTTAGAGTGCCAAAATCGTTGAATTCTATCATTTTTGCTATTAATTAGTTTTTAAGTAGCTCATAGAATCCTATCACTAAATTCCCAAGTGTCATTTTCAAAAGGACTATCTAATCTTGATCTTATTGCTATCATAGTATTCGAGTATGTTGCTAGTTATCTATCACAACATTAGAGTATGTTGCAAATTGCCTACAACTTGAAAGGGTATTCCCACTACTCAACTCCATTTTATGAGCTATGCTTGCAAAATTATTATCTAATTATTCTAATGCAAAATCATCCAAGTCCACATGAAATTTTGCTTTAACCAAAAATATTTTAGGTTTTCTTTTAATTTTAGTTCATTTTTGGGTTGGTTTACACTTGGTTTATGTTAGTCTACTTTTGAAGGAAATTCAAGATCAATTCAACCTAGTGTGGACTGCATCTTGTAAAAGGCCCAAATGAGTATATCTAAATTTAATTTTGTGAAAATTGGAGCAAAATTAAATAAGTTATGGGTAAAAGTATAATAGTGTGTAGCACTAAAGGACATCCTAGGAGGGTCCGGCCGGACCCTCGTGGCACTTTTTAGGCGCCAAGTGGCACCTATGTGGCGCAAGGGGTCCAGCCGGACCCCTTCCGGCCAGACTCCCAAAAGTATATAAAAGGGCAAAAAAAAACCCGCGCGGGTCATTCTCATTTAGCGGGCTGGTGTTTCGGAGAGAGCTACAGGGGTATTCCGGCCGAAAGGGGTAAGTACATTTTTTATTTTTTAATTTTAATGTTTTTCAATGTTTTGTTTTAGTTGTTTTTGTTTATTTAGTATTAAATAATTGTTTTT
>MU227494.1:4513338-4532305 GCA_018584345.1 Thuja plicata | reverse complement strand
ATTGGTGTTCTTTTGGGAAACCACATCTGGTGGTCTTGTGATCCATCCTTATATATGAGCTTGTTTTTAAGCCAAAAATGTTTATTATGAAGTCTTGTAAAGTTGTTTTGAGTAAGAGGGATTTGTGTTAAAGTAATCCTATTTTTGAAAGTTATAAATCAACTGTGTTATAGAGTGGTATTTATGTGAATACAAAAGAGAGATTTGTTTTTATCTATGTTGTTTAAATAATATTGATGTTTAAATTATTATTTTTTTGGTTGAATAAAGTTGATTAGATCAAGTTCGAAGAAAAGAATGTGTTTAATAGATTAAGGTTCAAATAAGCCTTATTCCTAACTTATGTATGTGTTTATTCGATTTAAAGATAGTTTTATGCCATTAATAAGGAGGCAAAGTTATTTACGTTAAGGGAGAAATTGTAACTATCTTCTTTAAAAAAGTCATAGAATACTTGGATTTAGGAAAGTTATTATGAAAGGGTTTCAATCTATTTAAATTGTAACCTTCTTGCTTTGAAGACACTTGTAAAATCAGAGTATGTTCATTTCTATTAATAAAATAAGGATTTGGACCCTTATTTAAAAATATGGTTATACACAAAAAGAGATTTATGGTTGTTTTATTTAGGAAAGAAAATGCTACACCTCATATAGTTAATATATCATGTTTAAAATGAAAATTTTAAGTTCATTAGGTTTAGGTTTGAGTGCCCAAAGTTTGGGGCATGGCACCTGACTTAGGTTAAGATTCAACCACCAAGCTTTGTCTCTCAAAGGAAAAAGCAGTTTCATTACTCTCTACTTCTTGTACAAATGACGGAAGTTCTTCAAATAATAGAACTAGGGATTGAATAGATAAACCTTCAACTATGTTCTTTTGCAAGAGTTCCTCATCATCCTCTTCATCAGACTCTTCATGCTTTGGCTTCGGTGAAAAATCATGATCAAAAGGCCATTTTAGTGGAGAGAAGCTTAGGATGTCAGATCTAGGGGAAGGAATTTCCTGAATTTCTAATCTTTTCAATTTTACTAATAAAAACTTCACTAGCTATTCCTTTTCAACTATTTTCCTTGCAGGTTCATCCTCAAACTGTCTTTGTCATTGGGCTTTCACTTCCTCTTCCTGAAATTATTGTTTCCTTTGGTCTATATTTAGTTCATTCACTTGGTTCTCAAAGTCCAACTGCATGGCTTTCAGTTCACTTATGCCATTTGAGGATGCTAGTGCCAATCGGGCAACGAGAGGGTAAGAATGTGCATACCAGACATGAAAGTCATTTATTCCCATAAAAGTATTCTAGCCATAACTGAAATGTGGCTGAGGTTGGTATTGGTAGTGGGGAATCTAAGGGGATGCATTTTCATAATATGGAGGAAGATAAAAGGCATATGTATGAAATGAGTCCATTTGTTAGAGCTTCATAGAAGCTACAAATTTACAAAAAATTTGGAGATCACATAAAATCAGAAATGATCTTGTACATACTAGTACTAGGAATGCTTGAACCAACAAGTTTTCCCTAGTAGAGTCGCTATGGTATTTGATTAAGAATACCTCTAAAGACTGATAGCACTAAGAATAACACCTGAATTCTTAGTGGCTAATGATTGTTTGGCTAACAACGGGCTTATGTAAATGAGTAGTGTTTTGGTCCCACCGGGCGTGCTAGAAAATGAATTATTGACACCTAAAAATGCTCTTAGGTGTAACAACCTATGGGAAGCTTTAGTGAATGGGGGGCCTAGTTCTTTTCACCGTGCAACCTCCGAGATTTTAGAAGTGGGCTCTTCATTTTGTGTTGAGGAAAAAGGGAAGAAGTAAGCTAAGAAATTTCAAAGAGATATGCAAATCTTTTGGAACACTTTAAACCTAACATGGACAAGCTATTTTAGTGGATGAAACATCAAGGAAAATTTATGTCTCATAGATTTCAGGAACAATTACAAAAATGTAATAACATCACAAGCAAATGACATAGAGTGAACTATGAAATACATTCACAAAACAGAGAAGCCTAAGGCATAATCTATTTAGCAAAGGTTAAATTCAGATGCACTAATTACGTTTGTTATTACTTTTAACCAACATAGAAACTTTTATGATTACTGAAATTCTAAAATCAAAGGGCCCAATACACGATCAATTCATATTAAGAATTCAAGTTACCCATTAAAGTTTAAGGCTTATAAAAATATTTCAAAGAATCTCTGCAAGAGTCTTGTTCTATTTGTCAAAAATTCAGTCTAAAGCCTCTCTCCTCCCTCTTTTCAAATGTATATATCTTCTTCTTACAGCTACTCACCCTTTTAAAGGCAAATGAATGATTTGTTCTCCAAAATAGAAAGCGATTAGAAGAAAGTGTCAGATGCTTTGCTCTGCATACTCGGGAGGGAGCGATATTCATCACTGATACAGAAAACTAACAGCTAGCTCACCCTGATCTGTTACTAGAAATGAATCACTCATTATGCTTTGCAACCACTACTTCCCGCAAAACATTGTAATTTTTTTTGAAAATCATGCTGAATGGGAGATTGAGGATGTGCTGAAACACATGGGAATTGAGCACACAGTGTGGGGTACATGTATTCTTTTAGCTTGGCTCAAGAAAAACACACGACAGACAAGCGCTAGCTTCCCATAGAAGGAGTGAAGAAACTCCACAAAGTCCAGCGAGAAAAATACGTGGCACACAACGCAAAGGCTACTGATGGGACACGTGGTATATAAGCACAACAACTCCCTTGAAGTGAAAGATGGATTCTCTTTAGAAACCTGTGAGAGAGCCACACGTATCCTTTGTGGGGATATTTGAAATGCTTGATTTCACCAACAAAAGGAATTGTGATCATGCTCAGGAATGACATGCAACAAAAAAGGGTGACACACAACAACGAGGGAAGGGAGACCTATCCAAATGTATTCCATGCTGATAGGTGGCGAGTGTGTGCAACTCTCAATGAAGATTGCCACAAATCATAGAGGAAGCACAAGCAAGAACTCTATCTTTGCAGACTGGTGAATTTAATATTCACAAAGACCAAGTTAGAGAAATGGCTATTTCCAAGAACCTCTAGAATCACCAACATGTTTTGATTCCCACTTAAAGTTATGATAGGTTCCAAGTTCTATTAAAATCCATGAAAAAGGACACTTGGCTATTTTTCATGGAGTTCCCAATAACTCTAGAACCTTTGAATAGGTGGTAAGTTCCTAGTTCCTAGTAAAACTTTGATGAAGTATTTTTTTGGCTAGAACTAGATGGTAACAATAATAATGAAAAGATTTGACAAGAAGCTCTTTAATATAAAGAGGATTCGATGTTTCAAAGTGTTCTGAGGAAAAAACAGAAACCTCAATAGAATAGAGTAGTTCCTAGTGTCGTCGACAACTTTAAATAACACTTAAAAGTTCTTTTATCGAGTTCCTAATGACTTCTAAATCACCAATAAAGAGTGACAATTCATGGTTCCTGTATGAGTGGGGACCCTTAAAAAGACAAGGTTGAGTAAGATTCATCCTTATTATTTTTGAAGTTTCAACTAGTTCCTATTAGGATTGGAACCTGTAACATGCTTAAAAGAGTTCCTAATTAATATGAAAATCCCAACAAAAAAAAGAAACAAGTACTTTAACTATGCAGCTCCAAGGGGTGTTAAAATATCTAATAAGGTAGTTCTTATCAAGGTAAAAACTCTTGATAAAAAAGAAATGGAATAAAGATGGAAACCATTTAGTGAGTTGCTTAAGGAGAGAGAATCATTGATAAAGTAGTTCCTAATAGACTAAGAAGCCTCAAAAAGATAAAATGAATTGTTAATGGAATGACAGAGTTCCTCTTGAGTATTAAGGCATCAACAAATATATTTCAAGCATTTTGAGAGATTTATAAGTTATGACATGTGAAAGAATATAATGAGAAGCTTGTCACCATTCAATTGCTAATATGACATTTAATCTTCATTCTATCAGTTTCCCTCTAGTAGCTTGGGTATATAAATCCTTATACAAAATGGTTTTCTCTTTAAGCTAAATGGATTGTATTAAGAACTTTAGAGAGGAACGCTTCATTGAAACATTTAATTCATTTCTGCATACAAATAGCCATTATGAATATGGAAAATGACTAATTGAAATGATAATATATTTTACTAGCTCCATACTTTAAAACTCATATATCAATCCCTTCAATAGCATTTCAAAATCTTGGCACTTGCTCTCACACAAGTATCTTGGTTTGATTAATCTTTTAACCACAAAGTTAATTTTACCGCCTCATCAATTTAATGTGCTTCAACTAAATAATACACCACTTGTGTTGATTCCTAATCTTAAGAGAGAGAATATTTTAAAAAATGCATTCATGTGTTTCCAGACTTATGAGACCTAACAAGCTCCAACAACAATTCTAGATTTCTGCAACAACTATATTTGTCTTTCTGCTATACCTATGCCCTTTTGTTGTTTCCTATTTTATGTAATTTTTATTCTACTTATTTCAATAAAAGAATTCCTACCTCCCTTACTTAAAAATCAACATTTGAGTTTTGGACCAACCTCTACTAGCCTATGATATTGATCTTCATATTTCCCTTGAGCATCACTAACACTGACATATTAATATAGACCAAATGCCCCTCAAAACTTTAGCCTAACAATTATTTTTGAATTCATTTTGGAGCTCCAAGGACCACACGATCAATGTTTATCCAATGGTGGCTTAAGGTTCTTGTTACATTCTTTATTTCCTTCATAATGACAAGCTTGTGAGAAATGGATGAGCTTCTTATTCTCTACTACAGATCATGGCTCTTTACAGATTCAACAAACCCATATAACAATTTCATTCTCTAACACTAGCCCTCAATATTTCTCAGACATACCTTTAGATCTTTGAGCTCCATCCATGCACATGATTTATTTCTTATAATGCTATGTCATTTCTTTCAATTGCCACACAAACTTAGTTGCATGTCAGGCTATAGAATGTTGAGCTTTCTAATATATGCCTTACATCACTTTTTTATTCAGGTTTATTTCTATTACATGGGAAGTATATCAGTAGTCGGTATAGTTAACTTTTTCAATTAAAAAAGTCTAAATTATATATTGAATTTCAACAATTTTCTTTTGGTTGTCTTTGTATGCAACGTAACTGCTTAAAAAATATTTTTTGGCTTCTAGGTAATATTGATGCACCATGTAGATTTTGTTAAGCACCGAAGGGTTAAAAAGTGGTCAGTTCAAAGCGTCACCCAATGCCCACTTAAAGATGCCCCAATAACTGTGCACTACAACCACCTGAAAAATTGTCAATACATATGCACAAATGAAACAAATGTCCCAATGCTTGTTCAAAATTTGTAAATGCTTATACTTAAATGTCCTAATAATCATTCAAAAATATTGATTTCCAAAAATACAAATAAATAACTTGATAGATGATATAATTGTTAATAGACTCTTAGTTATCATTTATTTGGTTCCTTTAAAATCAATAATTGAAAAATCAGATACAGATAGAAAGCACAACTATTATGTTCATAGGCACCTACTAATACTTTTCCCTTAAATCATTCCATCCATGTAAACTATTTATTTTCTATGCCAAGCCATTCAACTTTGCGTGTACCATCCTTATCAGACACATTTCAAACTTCTAAGTTGGTTTCATTTCATAGCATGCCACATAGTTCTATATTATTACTTGTGAATTATCTAAAATTCATTTTAGCACGTTCTTCTAAACTTCCACTCTTACATATGCATCAAGCTCTACTTTACAAGCTCTTTATTGCTTCATGGTATTACGAATGGTGAACTTCAATTGGCCAATAGTAAAACTATATTAATAGGTGGTAGCATTTCATTTTAATGGTACATAATGAACATGAAAAATGAAATTTAGTTGGATTAACATCAAACACACTGTCTAGAGTAGAGCCAAGAAAACAGAAAAACATTTGTTCTAGGAACAAGCACGGTCTCTCTTCAATGTAAAATTTCAACCTTTTTTGAGCATTCTTCTTTATGTATAGAAAGCAAGAATGAATGTGCATTTTACTTCAACCATGTGATAGCAAAACATAATCTCCAAAATTTTGGATCAAACATTTTCACTTGTGCTTCTAATTTCTACACTGTTTTTCCTTCCTTTCAAGGTTTTTTTTCATAAAACGTACTACTCTATGTGGGACTCACAAGTTGTAATTGCCTCTATACTATTAGACAAATAAAAAATTTACAAAAATCAGTTTCAAATTGTGAATCATAGTTGAAAAATTAAAGTACATTTCTAAGATATAAGAAAGAAGCAACCGTATTTAATAAAATTAATAAGCACTTAGAAGTCAAAATGTTCCAAGGAGCATTAAATAGCCTCTTATGCTAAAGTGCTAGTGAAAAACTTCTTCAACTTATGAAAAGGGTAAAAATTTATTCAATCGCAAAATAGATACAAACAAAGTACTCAAAAAAAGAGCACTAAAGAACCTTACACAATCTACTAACTACTAACTAACATAAGAGTCAATCAGAAAGCAATTGCCCCTTATGCCTTCTTATATTCATAATCTCTCTTGCAGGTTTAGAGGCAGACTGTCAGAGTCACCAGCTGACATAACTTGGCAAGTATAGCAGTCCTCAGACTTCAAATATAAAATTCTCCATCTGATAACCTTATTATAATAAAATTTACAAAATATTAATTCACACATAAAACTCATACAATCCTTCAAAATTTATTAAATTCTCTCGACTTTTAAACATAAGAACATTCTCACCAAATTACATTACATAATCTAATGAATGCCAAATGTTTTTCAAATCATATGTTCTTCAATAGCTCAGCGTTCAAAGGCTTGAGCTCCTATGCAATGAAAACATATTAATCGTGTTTTTTCTATATAGAAAAAAACAGAGTTCAAAGTATTTTTTAAATCAATTTCTCGTACTTGAGCATTAAAATTTACTTATCTATATAATTTAGATACTTGATTGAGTAAAATTAATGGAATACACTTGTTTACCATTCTCAAAGAACAGCTGAAGTTTGAACAAAGAAATGGAGCATCGTATAGACAAACAAAAGTAATCTGATTTTTCTATCTCAAAATATTGTTCTTCCTTTTTCTTTTGGCAATTTTTGTTTGTGGCAGTGAATTACCTATAATGTTTGAGAAAGTTTCTGTTTTAAGTTGTCTTTTAAGGAATGTTGTGGAGTCAATGTACGAGTTGTGTATAAACATTGCAGTTCTGCATTAATTCTTAATGTTCTATTTCTTTAGAGCTGGACCCACCCACACATGAATAGTGAGTGCATTAACTCTAAGAGTGGGTACCATTCCAACTAGTAAAGATATCTCTAGTGGGTACCATTCCAACAAGTAAAACGTTGTGCTTTGATTTCAATATACAAGTTGTTTATAGTGGGACCCACCTCTACACAAATATTCAGCACACTAAATTCAATACACCAGTGTGCTAGAGTGGGACCCACCTTTACACAAATATTCGGTACACTAACTTCAATACACCAGTGGTCTAGAGTGGGACCCACTTCTATTATAAACAATAGGCACATTAATTTCAATATACCTATTTATATAGGGCAATGACTAGCCTCCATGTAAAATGTACCAAAACAAAAAAGAGTAACTTTTTTTTTCAGATTCGCAAAGTAAAAATTCGTTGTGTTTTCAGTTTTTTATTTCCAAGGACTGAGGAGCATCCACGCTGTCAAATTCGCTTGGGACACGATCCCAGCCTCATCCCTTATGATGTCGGGTCTTGCACTCGGCAAGACTTGATCCCTAGTGGGCTCTTTGTGAACCATTTAACTTCACCAGTAGACGAAGGCCCCATTGAAATTTGGTCAACAATGCATTTTACATGAAGGATATCCACGTCCTTTATATAGTGGGATCAACTGAACCCACTTTGCACATAAACAATTGATACATTAAGTCCAATATACTAACTGTTTACAACCACATCAACCCTTATACATAAATTATGGATACCTAAATTCTAATATACTAACTATTTACATCCACATCAACCCTTATAGATAAATTATGGATACATAAACTCCAACACATCAATTGTTTACACTAGGAGCCACTACAACATATGCCTACCCAACATTGATTCCAACATATTATGTAAAAAAATTATATAAAAAATGTGAAGAGATCAAATTTCAAAATATATAATATTATTATATTTGCCCTATTTATTTGTAATTGGTATGGAATGATTAGTCCATCACATCAAAATTATACAATACTTATCCAACAAATATTCTACTTTTAAAAAATATATATATGAACACAAATAAAAGTTGTATAAATGGATGCATTCAGTGAAAATTGGAATATGGAAAAAGTTGTTCATTGCTAGAGTATAATGTTATTATTGTTGTAAAAAAATGTTCAATTTATGGAAATTTATATAAATGTTTTTTAAATCAATCATTTTCAATTATTTTGCATAAGTTGATTTCTATTTTCAATAGTCATATGTAGTTGTTGTGTATTCTTGTATCATTTTCTATAGTGGCACATTAGTATTTTCTATATCATTTGAAATTCAAAAATTAAAATATAGGCTTATTATTACTCATTACTAATTGTTTATGTTTTGTTTGAGTTTATTTATTTGAATCCTTGAAGAACTATGTCAATAAACTCAAGCAATTTAATGTATTGATCTATTTCTGATTTTCTATTAGACTTTGACTAATTTAATACTTGCACCATCACATTTTTACATATATAGTCATGTAATGAGATCTTGATCTATTTATAGATTCTATTAGACTTTGACTAATTTAATACTTGCACCATCACATTTTTACATATATAGTCATGTAATGAGATCCTTGTTAGAATCATTTGGTTTGATCTTCAAAAATAAAAGATTATGGAGCATGAAATGCAAAGTAGATAGATGTGTTCTAAGAAAAGCTCAAGTGATCTATTTAGATACAAAGCATTTTTTTGGTGGGGTGGAGTTTATTTTGTTTGGGTGAGATTTTGATAAATATGCGTATAAATTTATTCATAGTAAAACACTTCATTCAAGCCATGGATGACTCAACAACGACAATGAATATTGAATTTACAGCAAAAACATCAATCCAATTCTAACTCTAATTGAATCTATTGGAAATATTTTTAATTTTCAAAGAGTATTGTTCCAAAATTGAAAATTTTGTACAGATAATAATTATATAAAAATAAATAAAAGTAGCGTGGGCCCGGTGCGGGTTCGTCTCTCTAATCTTCCTCTACATTTTTGGGAAAATTCCTGTATCGAGGTCATCAACAACTCCACTGGTAATTTATTAAAGGTGGATGATACCACAACCTCAATGGGTCTCTCTACCTTTTCCAGAATCTTGATCAACATTGCCATCTTCACACCTCTTCCTGCAGATATGGTTGTTATGGTTGACGATAGGTCATGGGCTCTGTTAGAGTTTTAGGTGACTCTACAACACCCTCGGGATCAAATGATAAACCAAGATAGTTTCCACAAGAGAATGAAAGACAATTGCATTAAGATGCAAGAATGATATTATTGCTAATGGACATTAATTAAAATGTACATAATGAGCCTGCTTATATAGGCAAGGCAATAAGAGACTATGATAAGGAGAAGATAATTTATCACCCATACAAGGTGGAATCACATGTCCATCAAAGGTGGATCATCCTCAATTATGCATTGAAGCATGTGCAACATGTGTAGGATGATAATGTGATATGTGCACTATAGGTGGACCTCACACATAAAGTGGAATGTGATAACAACTATCACCACCTAAAGTCGAGTTTCTCCTACACCATGTGCTAAAATAAGATGCAAACTCCTAAGTGTCTTATTCATAAACTACGATGCAATGCATTATCCTAAGTAAGATAAAGTAAAGTGTAATTAAGAATATTTAGTTTCACCAACAAACTCAACCATTGGATTATGAGGGTCTCCCCTTATGATGTCATGAGTTCTTTCATGTTGGTCACTTGGCAACTAATTGTTCTCTCTCACATTGTAAAGGTGTTTCTACTTGGTAGAAGGATGTTAGTGATGAACATATGACTGTCATGACTTTGGAATCTCCTCCAAAAAAAGAGATGAAAACACACAAGATGCATGGATGGAGGACTCAAGACACCCCAAGGACTACATACATCATGTATATAGAAGCAATTATCCATCAATAGGAAGGAAATAAGGAGACATAATATCCCTGCATAATGGATAATGTCCTACAAAAATGGTGAGTGTTTGAAGACAAAACATAGTCCAATGCCTACAAACAAAAATTCTCCCTTGGGAAGAAGATATACCAAGTATAAATGAAAGAATGCTTCTCATTCTAGATAAGAATTGGGAAGTGGAATCCAAATGAAGTATGATGATGTTGTCTTTGAAATCTTCTCATGTGTTTCCATGTCCTTGGATGATGAATATTTCATGAACCAATCAAGAACATACCCAATCATAGAAGAAGGTGACAATCAAGTAACTAATGGAAACTGGTTTTGAATAAGCTCTAAAGACAAAAATGAAGTGACAACATTGTTGCCACAACTATCATCAAATATGATAGATTCTCTGAAAACTGATTGGGAGTCTCCAAGCTTGAAGAATCCATCACATAACCATGATCAACCTAAACCAATAAATGTGACATATGAGGTAAAGGAAGAGACTCATGAATATCAATCTCCAAAGAATGTGAAGTAGTATCTCCAATTGTGATGAAGTTATCATCAAAGAGAAGAGAAACCCCCTCAAATGTGTCTCCCAATTTTGAAATGTGATACTCCACAAACAAGGAACCAATGTCTGGCAAGTAGGAATCCCAATTAGGAAGATAAATAGATATCTCTTGCAGTGAATCATCCAGAATTACCAACAAGAGATGAATGTGTGATTCAACTAGAGAAATAGGAGCTGCAGTTGGAGTCACCAGATTATCCTTACTCTCAAGCAATGAATTATATCAAATCTCATCTAATCTTTCATCATTATAGGGAATGCTATCTACATCAAAAAGTGGAAGGAGACAATCTGCAATAGGATCATATGGGAATGGAGGAACATGTGGATCTCCAAAATGCTCCCAAATAATGGTCCAAACTATACGTGGGCATTGAATACTCAAGATCGTGAAATAGATATCATAACGAAAACCCAAACCAAGACTCAAACCAATCAATCCTTTGATATGTCCATTCTTACCTTCCCAGACTATTTTCTTCCACTTTGTCTTTGGCTCAGGTATGGATCTATAAAGATGAGGAAATAGATTAAGTCATCTACAATGTGTGATGATTCCTTTTACCCATGACTCATAATTACCCAGAGTTAAAGTTATTATAGAAGGATGTGTTCCATATCCCATGATCACATCAATGATAAACTTCTTAAATTATAAATTGAGAGCATTGATTGATTACACCACAAAATCAAGCTATAATAAACTTAGATCAATATGAAAAATACCAAACTAAGGTCTATGCATTACAATTCCAAAACTAACCCAAATTATAAAAGTAAATTTTTTTATCACAATAACTAGAATTTGATAGCACCACTATAAAATACAGAAAAAATTATGCTCTTTCAAAAAATAATTGCACCTGAAAAGGAGTCTGTATGAGCCCTAATGAGGCCTTGGAAGCTGCAAAAAAGGAGATTAGTAATTTTCAGAAAAATTTAGGCACATAGATCAGAAACCACCTATACCATTGTGTAGAGCATGAAATTCTACCCCTCAACCAAAAAAAATTGCTTGAAAAAAGGAGTCCAAATGACTAAGATATCATTGTTTGAAAATCGCCTCCGTAATATTTTTTCTAAATTACCGTCGCCACACCTCCAAAATTTAAATGGCTCTAGATTTGGCCTCCAGTATTCATTTTGGATGAAAAGAAGTTGATTTGGGGGTTTTTGTCCCTCTTTAATATGATGTTAGCCTTTGATTTGTACCAACAAGATCCAATATTGACCTACAATAGAAAGCCACAAAATACAAAACCCCAAATTGCACTAAAATTCTCTCCAAATAGACAACACAATGGTGATGCGCAAATAGACTTATTCTACACCCACAATCGAATCAAGACAAAATTTTGCTTGTTGAGAAGGAGTCTTCATATCTTGAGAGCTCTGATACAATGTTAGAGTTTTAGGTGACTCTAACATGTTTCTCCTAGATGAGTAATTTCTAGTACAAAGGTTTTTTGTACTGAAGGTTGAAATTAAAATGAAGTATCTGGTTGGCTACCTAGAAGAATGGTTTGCATTTCTCCACAGTTAGTGCTATGTTCATGTGGTTTAGACATAGATTGCATGTGTTGTGATGTTGCACTCCCATCTTATCAAGTCCCTGGTGTTACCTCAAAATCCTTTGGTGTATGCAGTGTATTGGTAGTCTGGGTGTCTATCAATTTTAGTCCATAAAATGCTTCGTAATTATCCACATTTATCTATATTTATGTTGCTAGTGTTTTGGATGGCAAAAAATATCTAAAATTTTGTGCAATATATCAATTCTATTTTTAATAATGAAGTGTACCACAAGTATGTTTTTGATGAAGTATTTCATAACTATGTTTCCTGGCTTTCTAGTTATGAAGAAGTATGTATCAGAATGTTTGTTGTATCTTGAGTCAACATGTGAACATGAAATATGTTCTTGGGAATTATGTTATATGTACAAGGAAAATCTCTATGTGATCTGAATGATAGTAATTGTTTTTTTGGTGTTGCATTGTGTCTAGAGTTGGTTTTCAAGGTTGCTTATGGATGTCTAGCTGATAGGGTCCTGGTTCCTAGTTGTTCTTTTCATCAACCAGTTTGTGCAAGTCTTGGAGATTGCCATGAGTGGTATTTGGGTCCTATTTTGATCTACTTTGTGAAAACTTAGTTAATTATTGAGTTTTAGGTCCAACCTATGATGTGCTACATACTACATCCATGTGTTACCATGTTTCCTGTTGGAAATGAGATAAGTAACTAAGAGGGGAGGGGTGAATCAGTTACTCCAAAACAAATCCCTTGTCCCTTAGATGTCTTAAAAAATATAACACTGTTACTCGGTCAATTAATATATTCTTCTATAACTCGGGTGTCAAAGAAATATTTATGATATCCAATGCAATTATACTTTAGTGATTAAGTGCAAAAACATAAAGCATGAAATAACATATACACGGGTGACACCAAGATTTAACGTGGAAACCCAATATGGGAAAAACCACCAATGTAAGTAGTTACTATTTTTTCACTCTTCTGAAGTGAGTCCTGTTAGGAGCCAATCCTATTAAAGGTTACAAAAACACACTGCTAGGTGTGACCCTGTTAGAGGATTTAAATCACCCTATGAGGAGTGGCCTTGTTAGAGGTCTTCAACACTTCAACATAAAAATGCTACCTTGTGAGAGGATTTACAAAAGGACTATTAAGTCTACTCTGTTAAGAGATTTGAGATCAATGCTACAATTGTGAGAAAGTAACAATGAATTGACCTATATGAGTAAGCAACTATATTTACTTATTTAGATCTCTGTTCTGATTATAACTGGATCCTTGCTGATCAAATATTCTATTGCAGCTCCAAGTGTTCTGTAATCAATCATAATCCCATCTGATTTCGCCTTCACTCTTCATATCACGAAATTCCACACTTTTTCTTGTCTTCAACTTTTCACACACTCACACACATTCAATCCAAACTTGACCTTTCATATATATATAATAAGCCCTGTCAAGTAGGCTTGAATATACTTCTAAATAAGTAATAAATCACAATTCAGTCGGCCTCATATAAATAATTAATTATAGAATGTAAACCACTGTTAGTCAGTTGACACTGAACAATCAACTCAGTTAACAATGAGTTTCTTTAATGCCTGACCATGACTGAAATGCCCGAGTGACTCAGTCAACACTGAACATCTTCAATACTTGATTGATCTCGGTCAACACTGAAAAACTCTTTCCATTCACCAACTGTGCTCGGTCTGGATGTAGACATTTGTGTAACATCACTACATAAGTGTATATACATGTGTAACATCAATGACAATACACAATTGAATAATTGTCTTCAACAGTTGCCAACTTTAGAGGATGTGCACCAATGTATTTAATGTTTGTGGCTACATTTAAAGTTCTAATATGTTGTTTTAGGTCCTATTTATCTCTTGGATAGGATGCTTTCAGTATAATTATGTTAGGTGGCCAATTTGACAGGATCACCTTTTCTCTCATGTTCTAGTCAATCTCATTGATGTGTTGTGATGATTTAGATAACATATATAGAGGATAAAACTAATAGATAGTGAGTATCCTCTATGGGTCCTTATTTTTATCTTTCTTGAAGATAGTGAATCTTTGCAACAATTCATTTGTATCTTTCTTTAAGCTAGTGAATCTTGGCTACCTCTTTATAATGATTTTTTTAAATATGATGTGCTAAATATTCTCACAGTGGTTTTTTATCATTGGGTTTTTTGTGTAAATATGTTCTCTTGTGCATTGGTGTTTATAGATTTATCTTATATTGCCATCAATTAAAGTTATATGTTTTGAAATTACAATAAGAGATTAAGTTTTGTTGGAGACTGATTCACCCCCCTCCCCTAGTCTCAGGGTGTGTTCAATGGGTATGTGCAAGATCATAGTATATTAAGCTATGACCTTAAGTGGTAATGAAAAATCAGAAAATCAGGGTTAGTAAACTTGACGTAAAAAGTTGAACATTTTATCAACCTTATGTGAAAAAGTTGTAAGAACAGAATATGTAGGAAATTGAACGTAATTTCTAAACTACTAGCCCTTGTCTAAAAAAAAATTAATCTAATTGTTCAATATTTTAGATTTCAATGCTCTAGTACAAATATTTTAGGAAAAGGATAAAAAGTAGGTGTATGTATGACCACCTTAATCATAATCAAATGATGATATATTTTCACAAGATTCTAGATATAAGTAGTAGACTCATTCCCGGATGTGACGCATATTTTTTGAGTAATTTTTTACAAATAAATAATTAATTGTGAATTTTCCGCTACAAATTATTCAAAATAAAAAAAACTCTCGTGTTTGACCACCTTAACTAATTAGATAAACTTTACAAAATTGCAAAAAAAAAAAATTCTTATAGTAGGTGAAGCATAGAATGTGATGCATGTTTCAGATTTCAAAAAGGTTAAACCGTTTAAAAGTTATAGTTATTTTTCATTCAGTCTGTCAATTAGAACTTTAGAGATAACTCAATTAGAAAATAAGTAATAATTACTTACTAAACTCGAATTCTGATAGCAATTATATTGATGGAAAGTTAATAATGTCTTTAAGAAACCCTTTTTGTTTCATCAATTTTGGGTGAAAAAAAGGTCGTCAGCTACATGGTCAAAGTCTAGAGATCAGAGGAAATATGGTGAACACATCGTTTGGGTTGACCATCCACGTTTGGCATTGCAAAGCCAAAACCCAAAGCAAAAATAAGCCTAATCGTATATCCGATAATATCGGAAATCCAATAACTTCTGCCCAAATTCAACATTTTGATTTCAACGCTCTTTTCAATTTTATGATTTTAGGTTTTTTTTTTTCAATTTTATGATTTTATATTTTTAGGTTATATATTATAAATTTCATTTTTTTAATATTAATATTAAATGGTAATAACATTAGTATTATATAATTATTATTTATTTCTCTATTGTATAATAGTATAATATTAGTATTAATTATTTATTAATATGTATATTATAACAATAATACCTAGGAGAGAGAGAGAGAGAGCTATTAATATTTATATAATAAATCAATATTAATATAATATTAATATTAATATAAATATAATATTAATAGAGTTAAAATATAATAGTAATGGAAAGTAAAATAAAAATTCAAAATAGGATGAAAATGAAAAGGTTCAAGATAAATTTGGGCGGGAGATATCGGATATCCGATAATATCTGATTTCTGATAATATCAGATATCCGATATTATTTGATATCCAATATGATTTACTGGTATCCAAAAGCAAAAATTTATTCTCTGGGTCCCTGTTTGAGAAGCATGTTTTCAGCAGAGAATATCACAGGAAATCAGTTGTGAAAGACAAAAAATGATTTTTTCACCCTTTTTGTTGGAATCTCTATATTATCAAAGGTTTTTGCATCACCTTTTTGGTCTCACCATGGGGAGTAGTAGTCATCGAAAGCATAAACGGAAGAGGAAGCTCACAAATGAAGAGATTGAAGTGCATAGGGAAATGGACAGGGTTTCCCATCAGAACAAGAGACAAGGTATGTTAAATATTAATGAAGATGTGGCCATATCCCACCCTTAAATGCGGTTCAAGTGAAGAATAACATGAATTTAAAATGATTTATGACAATAATACTGAAAATGAGAATGTAGGGATTGAAGATGAAAATGTAGGTTTTGAAAATGAAAATGTAGATGTGGACAATAGAAGTGTGGACATTGACAATGACAATCCACTGATTGAATATAAAGGAATTGACAATGGTAATGGTGCACAAGAACCAAATCAGCATTACACATATCCAAATTATATGAGAAATGAAGTCCCTTGTGAGGAAGAAAGATAAACTTCAAATTTGAGACCTTCAAGAACAACAAAATGGCTATTTGAAATTGATGAGAACATAATGAGAAATTTTGATGGCGAGCGATCATAAAGAACCGTTTTGTTGTGGGTTTCAAAACTTTTTGATAAATTTTTTAGCCACAAGACATTGGTTGAGAAATGTCAATTATTTGTGTAGTTGTTAAAGATGCAAAATATGATACCTATTCTAGTCAAATTGAAGATTAGTGAGAACAAGAAAAAGGAGAGGAATGCTATTATTATGAGAAATATTTTTAGTGCTCTCAATTCCATTGGGAAGACAACCAAGGAAAAAGATAAGAGAGCCACTAGGAGGGTTATTACAACCTCCTTAGTAAGTCATCATTCGAGAAAGGCTCATTTGATGAGACAAACTTATGTTGACTTGAACCTAAATCGTAAAATGTTGGATAGAGCACTTGCAAGAAGAGAAAAACTTGATGATCCTCTTCAAAATGATACATGGGCTTATGGTGGGAGACTTCCATGTTATGATAAGAAGATTACCGATGGTGTGAAGTATTAAATCCAACTATTTTTGAAATCTAACTCAAGAGTGTCACCAAATGTGAAGGATGTATTGAAGTTGAGAATTGGTATTCGAGACCGCACCCCGCATCCAAAACATTATTTTGAGGTGAGTCAAACAATGTTGTTCAAAACATTTTTTGAGACACATCCAACATTGAAAATATCACAAAGATCTTTTAAAGCATTCAAGCCTTTTTTTGTGTTCCTCTTAAGATTCGAAATACTTGTTGTTGAAAATATCATGTGGAGTTTTTAATGCATCATGAATTGTTATGATCCATTCATTTTACTTTGCATACTAGTGAATTGTTGGAGGAGTGTGGTGAAAGTTCTCTTCAAAAATCATCAAGAGACTTACTAGATCATTTTTTATATCCTAGAGATGATGGATGTTTCTTTTATAGACAAGATTGCTTAAATGACAAGTTCTTAGAGTGTGGTGGGCTAGTGAAGTTTGTTTCATGTTTTCATGAGGGCTGCGAACATGATTTTGGAAAGACAATTGTCCAAAAAAAGGTATATGAAACCATTAAATAATATACATTGAAAAGTGGAGGTGAAGGCTCTAGATGTGAGTTGGTTACAAAAGAATGCAATGTAACTGAGTTTATTTCAGATTTCAGGAAGAATATTTTTTACAAGTATGCAAGGCATAGTCACAGGTCTTAGTGGTTGGATCAACAATTCAGGATTTGTAAGGACACTTTCTCGATTGACACTATTATATTGGTCGTTGAATTTGTAGAGAACTATACATTGCATCCCCAAAATGAGTTGCAAGCTCAATATTACAATTTTATTTAGGTTGCTATTTTTGTACACATAACATATAGACATTCCCCTTATAGTACAGAATATGACCGGAAGATAATCAGAGAATACCATTTTTATATGAGCAATGATAGATCACACTCTCACGAGTATGTCCAACATTTCTTTGAGAATTATTTTGAGTGGGTGCGGTAAAATGATATTTCTATGGATAGACATCTCATTTGGTCAGATAATTACATAGGTCAATTAAAAAATGCTCGTATGTTTTATTGGTTATGTAGAATGCATGTAGAGAGAGGTGTACCTCATATTTGGTGTTTTTTAGGTTGGTCAGGGAAAAGGGGAGCATGACAGAGCAGGTGCTTGTGTAAAGAGAGATCTAGTTAAGGAGAAATTGATGATTTCAGGTGTAGAACTCCTTGACGCTCGTTCTATTGTTGATTGGTTTACTTTAGCATTGTCACAGGGGAGGACTCTTGATTCAACGGTCCACATATTATTTTGGTTGGTTGAGTTGGGCACAATTGGAGATAGGTTGGATTGTCAAACTGTGAAATATTCTTCAAAAATGCATTCATTTAGAAGCTCAGAGGCTAGTACATAGACATTTTAGACATGAGAGTTGGCTTGTTTTTGTCTGAGGTGTCTTTAGTGTGATTGGGATCAATGTGAGTAAAGTGAGTGGGTTGATACGTGGGTTCCACATTATCTAACTCCTTTATCTATCACACTCTCTGTAATAAATGGTGACATGGATTGTTCACTTGACTATGACCATCTTTCAGATCTTCTATAACCAGGAAATGTTTTTGCATTGGTTGCACCACAGGGGAATGATGAGAGATCAGATTACTGGTTAGGATGTTGTGTACGAAGAAAGCAGAAACTTGCACAACTGAAGACAGATGATGATATGCTCACATATCCAACAGGATCGTGTGTTGTTGCAGGAACATGGTTGCACACGTACATGATTAGAAATAATGGTATTCC
>MU227494.1:4481201-4494508 GCA_018584345.1 Thuja plicata | reverse complement strand
CCCCCCCCCCCCCCCTCTCAGTTATTACTAACAATTCTTTCTAAAAGTATAGGTTTTTTCTTATTGATTTTGCACAAAATTCTTCTATTCTTTCATGGATTCATATTTATCTAGACAACTTTAAAGGAATAAAATTTGATGGTTTTATCATGCTTGTTCTAAATATTAGGAACCTTTATTTTATGGTTCTTTGTCAAAATTGTTGCCTTTTATTTTTTCTCTTTAGTTTAGATTAGTGGATGCAACCATTTTTTTCCCTTTTCATTTGAATTTTTCTTCAACCTTAGCTACTTACCTATATGTTTATCTTAATTTCATTAAGATTAATAAACATGTTTTGTTTTAGATGCATAGATGCAAACTACTATCCTTTGTGCCTTTCACTATAATGAATGCTATCTTTTGCAAATAAAACATGAAATGCATTGGCATAATTATGTGGTATATTTTATTAACTCTTGCATAATTATTTTTTTAATGAGATTATTTCTTTTCAATGACCTTTATAGGGTTTGCTTAAATTTTAGCTAAAATATATTTGTGCTCATGTATTATTTTTAAGAAATAAATATTAGTATTGAAAATAATTTTTAAACATGTAAATATGATTTTTATATCATTAAATACATAAATAAAATTTCAATGGATAAAACTATTTTTTCTACTATATTTACAAAAAAAGTTTGTGAAAAAATAATTTTAACTATTTTGTTAACTCTTCTACATGGTTAGAGATTCACTAAGAAATGCTATAAAAATCTCATTAAAATTATCTTCTCGGTCATTTAAGAGTTTTGAACCCAACAGGAACAAAATTTGAAGGGTCGTTGTGTTTCAATATCAATTTTAGGAATAATTTGACCTCATTTGCCAAGTATTAGTTGGTGTATTAAGAACAATTTAGTGGACGACACATGAAATGGACATGTTATAAAAATGGTGAAATAAAAGGGTTAACAAAAGAATAACACCAAAATATAAGAATACAAACTCCAAAAGTTACTTAGTTAACATCTTCATTGATTTGATGCTACGAAGATGGTAAAATGAAAGGGTTAACAAAAGAATGACACCTAAAGATAAGAATACAAACCGGAAAAAAGACATTTAACATCTTCATTGATTTGATTGCCACAAAAATGGTGAAATGAAAGGATTAGCAAAAGAATAACATCAAAAGATACAAAACAAATTCAAAAAAGATACCTAGCTAACATCTTCATTGATTTGAGTATATAGAAATGGTGAAATAAAAGGATTAGCAAACAAATAATATGAAATAATAAAAATACACACTCCAAAAAGATTTCTAGTTAACATCTTCATTGATTCACTCTTACCCAAAAAAAAATAGTGAAATAAAAAGATTAACAAAAGAATAACACTATAAGCTAAGATAAGAATACAAACTTAGTTAAGTTCTTCATTGATTTGAGAGATGTGTAAAAATATGTTATAGCCATTCATTACAGCCTTGGAAATGGGGAAGCTTGTCTTTATAGTAGAAATGGAAGAGAAACTATTAGAAGATAGGGTGATTTTTGTCCTAACCATTAATGCAACATTTAGTTAGAAATCGATTTCAATTTACCAGTTTGTTAGGACAATAACTCCATTCATATGACATCACTTGTTGGAATTGGAGCCATTTGCTCAGTGACTTTTGACAATTCACTGAAATCTACTGAAATCAAGCAGTGCATCTGACACTTCTTAACTTCTCAAGGGGACTCCATTTTCAGCATTTTTCTGAAATCAAGGCTCTAGTAAAAGTGTTCCAAATAGCTATTAATAGAATTATAACAACACAATTATATGATTCTTCCCACCTCATTGCTGCATATGAGTCAGAAAATTTACCGGACTGGAGCAGATAAAAACCAATACTTACATCTATCATTCTCTTGGAAATTAGACACTTATGCATCAAATATCAAATGCTTCCTTTGTGTGTGCTACTAAAGAAACAACTGATTACTTTATTATAACATATAATCTCAATGAAGGTACATAAACTGTATCTATGTATGTACAGTGGTAAAAACTCGTTCTATCCTGATTTGACATTTACTTGAAACAACTCTGAACACTATTCACTTCCAGATATCAGTGCTCCACCTTACCAACTTACATTTGTGTGTTTATATGATTATGACTGGTCATTTGTTTATAACATGATGTTTGTAAACTTTGCATTGGTAAGTCCTCCAAATTAGATACTAAAAATCCCATCTTTTTTCCCCCACTTTTATCAGCATATCAACTGGATAAAAATTCATCTGGTAAGGGTTTTAGAACTGGTATTCATAGACTGGGTTGAAAGAGAACTAGATAAAACTGGCTTACTTTCTTGCTCTTTCACTTGTATGTGAATGGAATTACTTGAAAATGCCTGCGGATTTGGATGGCTCAATATTTGTTTCAGTTTTTAGGTTTTCCCAGATTGACTCATAAATCCTTAATGGAGTTGGAACCATAATGGGTGTCTCTGGTTGATGGCTTGAACGAGGGTGTTTTCCCAAAACAGTAGCTGAGGAACCCCAAACTGAAATATTCTCAATATATGAAGGCCATGGACTGCTGCTACAACTGGTACTACCAGTTTTAGTATTGTTCATCCACCAAGCCTCTCTGGAATCTTGTATATTCATGTGACCAACAAGCTTAGAGACCTTTTTGGTAGAAGATGGGATTTGGGTTCCATTATTAGAGAAAGTGGGTGTATCATGCTCTAATCCAAAGCTAATTACAGAGGAGCTTAGGTCATTTTGGATTGGAATGGGAAGGGAGAAGCAAGAAGTTATGGACTGTAAAGAGCCATGGGAGTTAATCAAAGTTGTGGTAGAAGTACTGTTATTAGTGCTGTGCTTGTTCTTCCTTCTACCTGCCCCTACAGGAACATTTCTCAGAGTTCCTCCAGCAGTCCAATACCTTTGGCAATTCTTACAAAAATGCCTGGGTTGATTGACATTGTAGTTGTTATAATAACAGAACTTGGTCTCCAAACTATCACACCTTGGACATGGGAGAAGCTTGTCAGGTTTTTTGGGCATCACCTTATCAGGAATACTTCCTGAGATGCTCTTTTTCCCATTTGCTGATTCACTTGTCTCAGTTTCCTCAACATTTTCCTTTGCCTTCTTTGCTTGAGACTCACAATCACTGTTCTCAAATGAGGCTCCCTGATCATCCTCAGTGGGTATGGAGGATTCATCATTTGTTTCCTGTGAACATAAAAGATCTCTTGTTTGTTAGGTCAAAATCGATGAACCATTAATGGATATATATGAAAACAATTTAATCAGCATTAGAATTTGAAGACCGCTTAGGATCTATGGGATAAAAGAAAGATAAATACAGATATGCAAAATCTAAAATATGAATAACTTTTTGTTGCATCTTATCTACAATTTATATAAACTGCATCACTCTCAAGTCTCAACAATTAAAAGAACACAGCTTTATTGTTTTATTAGATAATTTAATAGATTTAGTGACCATTTATACACCATCTAGATTGATTTTCCACTATTCTATTGCTGATTTAACTGCCTACCTACATGCCTAACAAGCAAACTCAGTGCCCATCCAGATTGTTAGATTCTCTTGCTCTATTGAATGTTTTCTCATACAGAATCTCAATGAACTTGCTCTCCACAAAAGCAAACCGAATGAAATTGAGCAGGAAGGCTTCAAAACTCAAGATACAGTATTAAAATAAAATTCACATGGTGATGGTTAATGTTTATAATATTCAACTGAGCAGGGTCTGTATGTTCATTGCCATTCAATTTTATCAATGCTGTTGAAGTATAACTATAAAGAACAACGGTTATCTGATTATCTCTAACAATGTCATCCAATGATAACCCATCTAGCTACCAGGCTTTAGTATCCGCCATATGTTAACTAAAAGCTGCTAGAGATTGCAGGAAAAAGAAGGTAAAAGCTGATCTTAATAAGGAAAAGTATCTTTATCTTCAATGGCAGGTGTCAAGAAAGAGAAGTCTGCTAAGGTTATCCACAACAAACTTAGTGCAGAGAAACACCATAAAAGCATTTAACAGTGTAAAATGTGAAAGAAGATAAACAACAATATTTATGACAACAATTTTCTAAATGGGTTTGAATACATTCCAATTTTCAATACTAATTACTTTCATATATCAAGAAGAAACCACCAGAGAAGAATATTAGGTTATGGGCAATTTGCAACCACATGAACAAGGAAATCACAAGCTTTTCCTATGCAGGTCCAATATTTGGATAACTCAGAACAAATTTTGAGAACAACTCAATTCGTAAGCTTGCACCATTCTTGTTTTAATCTTCTTTCAATTCAAGGTTAGGTTTTTGAAACCTAAATTATCAGAATACCCATTTGAGGGTTAAAGTAAGTCTTGAAATCTGTTCTTCATATTACTCTTCTGAAAGGCATTAAAATCTTAGAAAAACTCAGTTGTTAGCAATGAAAAGATAAAATCTATGAATAGCTATGGAATCTTACTCTATCTGAGACAGTGATTGGCTGAGGAGGATCATGAGAGACAGGAATGGTTGTTCCAAATAATTTGAAGGGCAGATCCAGGCACTTGGCTTTCCCTTGCACCTCCACAGTCTCAATTTGAACCTCCCTACAAGATTTGTTCAAATCTTGGGACATTAGTACCTTCTTTTCCCTTGTATGATGGCAAAGAATGAAGAGTATTGGAATACTATTTTGCTATAATGGGCAGTGCAAGCAATATCAGAAGAAGCCCATAATCCTATCAACATCAACAAAACACAAAGATTTTGATGGAAATGGATTGTTGTATAAAAGGGTGGCAAAAAGTTGAAATTTTGAATCTGACTAACATGAATCAGTAGGGACCCACATGCACGTGCTTCCATTCCCTTCCAGCGTTTATGCTCATAAACTATGATATTTATTTATCATTCCAATGCAGAAAGGAAAAATTAAAGCTGCCACCAATGATCTGTATATAATAATATAGTATTCTGCATTGAAATATCATGTACCTCCAAGTGGGCGTTCATTCTAGCACTCTGTTGTATTCATCATGCTTCTCTATCCAAGATTTGGCTTCTTTTTAAAATCAGAGTATTCTAAGTATAATAATAATTGTGCAATGTATGATCTTCATGTCAGGATGCCTTTTAGCTTTTGGCTTTTCTTCTCTACTTTATCCTAACTTTCCAAATAATTAACTCAGCCACTTTTTGCCTTTTCATATTCTTTATGAGGAGAAAAATCCTCTACTCATTGTATAGAAGTTAGAGAAATTGGAATAAAGATTCTTTTCTTTTTGGCATTTGAAAACTAAGGCTTCTTTCATAGCCTATATTCCTTTTTGCCCCCACAAACATCATTGAATTTATTCCTTGTCTTTGAAAGCAGTGTATTTTCCTTCAACTCCAGTAATTTTGGCTCCCACAACATCATTGAATTTATTCCTTGGCTTTATCATATTAGATATAAGAGCCTCCTAATCAATTAAGATCAGATTCTTTTCATGTCCAAAGAACTAAAGCTTTCATCTTTAGCATTTTAAATATGGTGTTTTTTTAAAAGTTAGTCACAATCTTTAATTAGTCTATGAGCATTTTATTCTCCTTGAAGATATAAAGCCTTTTAAACAAGGATATAAAGCCTTTTAAAATAATCCCATGTTATTATTTTTCTTCAACTATGATCAATGTCAATGCATTAAAGTGGGCAAGAAGACCTAAAGTTATGCTTACAAAGGCTATATCCCTTAAAATACAAACCAGCACAAAGTTAAAGCTCTCTTAATCAATAATAACCTAACATGTATCCCAACATTAAATAAAGACTTGACCTAAGAAACATCAATGCAAGTTAGGGGGAATGTTTGTCATTGTACTTTAACCAACATCAAAGGCAATGACAATATTCATCTTTTTGGAAAGCAATCACATTTGGCTTATAAACTATGCTAAAAAGTATATTATTTTATATTCACCCATGTTATTAAACTCATAATGCTGTCTCAAAAGGAGAGCAAGCTTTTCTAAAGATCCAAAAGCAAGTCTAAAGATGAAGTCATTCACATATTTTTAAATTGAGGAATTTGGTATTCTTTGGATTATTTCAAAAGTTAAGGGAATATATGGTATTCCTTTAACAAGTTATAATTGTAAGCACACGTTCGGAGAATGCACTCTTTGAAAGGAATGTGTTTTCTTTGTGGGGACTCTATAAACCGTTTATAAGCTCCAAAGTAATATTTTAATAAAGATCATTGGTAATGATAATAAAGTTTTTTTTAATTTAAACATTTATAGGTTTTATAATTATAAAGTTATTGCTCTTAATAAGAGACATAAAAATATTATCAAGAATTGTAAGAAAATAAACATGGTCTATATTAAATTTTAGAGCTACTAGATTAAAAATAAATAGTTTAAGGATAAACAATTAGGATAATAATTGTTTGGAGTAATGTATTAAACTAATTGTGTAATTTAAATAAATAAACAAATAATATCTAGCTTTTAATCTAATGTAGGCTTGAGTTTCTAAGATGTTTCTAATTGTTTCAAGTCAACATTAAAAAAATAGCATTTGTTAGACTATTGCAAGTGAATTGCTGAAAATGTAGTTTACTTCTATGATTATAAAATCACCTCGCATGTCTATGCAATCAATTACACATGTACGAATATAACCATCTATATGAAACTAACCATGTACTTGCAAATCTAAACCAAAGTATTACAAACTTCCAAAACCCAAATTAACATGATAAGAACCCACATACAAATGGAAAAATAGATAGATAATTTTGTGATTAGGAATTATTTATCCGAGTAGTATCTTATACCTACGTATAACAATTATTGATTTATTGACTTGGTACAATGATGGAAGACCAAAGTCAGTCACAAAATATGCCTAGGAAGTGATGGAAGTATCATACTCTTCTAATGCTATAGTCAATTACAAAGATTTATTACTAGATAATAAATTTGTGCTAAATATTTGCTAGATGTTCCATACGAATTCAAATTATCCTTTTATGTGACACCACAATATAGAATTCATTTATTTTTTCTTTAGATAGATCATATTGACTAAATAGAGGGAAATATCTAGGATGAAAATTTAAAATTTGAAATTGAAGTCTAAGTTTTGTGACACCCCTTCTTTAGCCGCATTATAATTTTGGTACTCAATTAAGATGGTGAGTGGTGTGAGAGCTTTTGGGGATAATTTTATTGCATGTTATAGATGTTGTGATGGAATCTTTCAACAAATATGATATGACATTGATGAATAGGTGATTATCTTCCTTGATTTATGTTATTATGGTGGGCTCATATCCTACGACACATAATATTTTATATTGATAGTCTAGTGTCAAAAATTGTACGCACTTCCTAGCATGTCAAATTACACGTTTACATTGTGCCCATATTAGTGTGTATTCATTCTTCTATGCATTATAGGACTATTGTTATGCATTTAAGTCCTCTCTTTGAATTTAATTAATGTGTGCCCTTAACTATAGGTGCACCCTCTTTATTTATTGTATTCAATCATTATCTCTTGTGCACATAGTCCCTATTTAACTATTAGTGGTCTTTTGTATAGTTCCATTTATCAAACCTTGATTTTACGCACATATTTGATATCCATGTGTCCAGATGTACTCCCAATTCAAGTTTGAGCCCTAATTTCCTTGTAAAGGGTGCCCTAGAGTGTATGGGATGGCCCAATCCACCCCATACATTGGGAGGTGCATCTTACATTTTATTTTGGACCAAAATTTAATTTGGAGAGAGGTCTTGTGATTTTGGGTGGGATTCTAATTCCTTGTTGGCCTCCTTTGAGTTTTGTGCCCCGAAATGACATACAAAGATATAAAAGAAATGTTACCTCTCCCATTTTGGAATTTATTATCTTGGTATGGCATCTCATCCCTATTAATCATTCAAGGAGTAGTCAAGCATATTCAAGCAATTCATCTCATCATGGTGGCAAACCTAGCAATCATTATGCAAGCATATCTTTTGTGATGTCCTTTTAGGTCTTTGTGAAGTCATGCTATTGCATCAACACTTTTGATCTCATTCCAAGAAACACTTGCATCGTCAAGGTATAAGACACTTATCAAGCCTCTTATACTGACAACATACTTCCTTTCCTTTCATGCAATTTTAATTTGATTTTGAGATTAATTCCTAAATAGGGGGTTGAATGAGGAAAACCCCTTTCTCCCAACATTCTTCTCATTTTTGTGTGCAGGTAATAGGTGTCAAAGTTTAGGATTCAATTACAGGAATATATAATAGTCTACCTTAGATCCCTGACTCCTTCATCTCCTTTTGGTTGATCAAGGGTGCCTCCCAACATCAAGGGCATCTCCAATCACCACCTACACTCCAGGTCACCCTTGACATGCATTTTGGGCCAAAAATATGCATGCAAGTTAGTCTCTGTATTGGATTCTAAGATCTAGTTTCAAAATTTGGTCTCACTCTGTTGTTTCCTCTACATGACAGAAAACCCTTCTTTCTCTATATCTTGTGTTTCCTTATCCCTCTTACACAATCAATAATCCATATAGAGAAGGAAACCCCTTACACTCATTCAAAACTTGCTTCTTCTTAAGCCTAGTGGGTTGTTTTCCTTCCTTTTATATTGAGAGAAAATAAGAGGTGATATTCCTAGTTTGACTATCCATCCTAGTGAGCTTCTCCTCACCCTCTTCATATTTCTTTCATAGAGATTTTTTTTTATGTTGTACAATGGTTATTTGTGATATATCTTGATTATGAGATGTTTGATGTGTTTCAATAGTGTTTTCTACGTTGACTTGTATAGATTGATAATGATGGGTAGTTAGAATATATGAGACATCATGAAATTTATTACGCTCTTATATATGATTTGTTGCTACATATTTATGTATTTATTGATGTATTGACACTTCTCTTGAGTGTGCATGCAAATACCAATTTGCATTTTGTGACAAGGTGGAACTCAAATTATGGTATTTCTGTTAAACTAAATTCTAACTTTTATGGAAGGTTGGGATCTCATTGTGTTATGTCATAAATATGTTGTGTAGTTGTTGTTTGAATATTTTTTTATTTGTGTGCCTATTCAAAGGTGAATATTGTTGGATGATGTTGGAATTGGCTACTACTGATGTTGTTGGCATTATTGTTTTATCACTGATGTCAACATATGTTTCTGTGGATGAAGTACAAAATGGCTATGACGATTGATAGAAGTGTACGGATATTGTACAGATGATTCAGAATGAGCAAAGATGGGGAAATGTATACAGATGTATGAGGGTATGTGCACCAAGTTGTGGACCAAAAAGGGGGCTATAATTGGACACATTTTTTCTGAAATCAGGTAAACCTGAACTTCGAATAGGCTTTTGAGGGTCATGCACTCAAAATAAGAAGATGTGTAATAAATAAAAATTGTAGTACTTTGAATCTAATTTATAAAACACTATTTTTTAAAAAAACTAATAAGATTAAGAGGGTCAAACCTTGCGCGCATGAAAACATGTTCTTGATTTTTTTGGAAAAGCATAACATAACTGTTTCCATGCGCAGTACAAAAGATAAAGTTATATTCAGTATTTTTTAAATCCCTTTGGTAGGATGATAGGTAAGAGTGAGATCTAGACTTTTTTTATTTTTTTGTAATTTTCTGATGAGTGTTTTTTTTTTCTATGATTTTTTGAAGTGATCGCATCCTGAAAATTTGGTACATGTTCATGCGCTGGGCATAAATTGCATCAAAATAATCGAAAATGAATTTTTTTTTTTTAAAGTGTATATAGAATCAAGTGTAGAACAATAATATGTAATTTATTTGTAAATTTATTAAGTATATCAAAAGTTATTAAAAAAATGGTAGACATATGTCTGTGAGGACAATCAAGACACTGGTAAAGAAAATTAAAGTTTACTATGCTAATTTTGTCCAAAAATAGAAAAAATTATATGGTTAGAAAGCTAAGAAGACGTATAAGTATGGTGAAAATTATAAAGCTACCTAGTTGACAAATTTCAAACCTGATGAAGATAAAGTCGAGAATTCATCTTACAAGATGAAAAAATGTCTAAAAGAACAAAAATGGAGGGAAAATGAGCCTCCAAGCCTTTGGGTTGTTTTCCAAAGCTCTTCCCAAGCCATAACCCGAACAGGTTTCTAAATTTAAAATAACCCAATCGGGTTATGAAAATCAAAAAGTACATTTTCAACTCCTCCATAACCCGATCGGGTTTTGGAGAATAAAACACACAATTTTCACTTCTTCAAAACCTGATCAGGTTATGAAGAAATAAAAATTATGCTCTCTCTCTCTCTCAATCCTCCTTTGTTCTTAGTTTTCAGAACCTGATCGGGTTCTGAGTAATTAGAAGCATTGAGTCATTATGTTCTCATAACCCGATCGGGTTATGAGTAATTAAGAGCACTGAGCCTTTATGTTCTCATAACCTGATTAGGTTTTGTAGAATTAGGAACGTTGCTTGCTTCAACGGTCTTAAAAAAGTCATTGCAAGTTGTTTTGAGGTCCCACAACTATTTTTTGTTGTTTTACGCTAGGAACAGACAGGTTTGCACTTTTTTTGCAGGTTTTTTCTGTGCAATGATTGAAAATTGTGTTTTTTATTGGTGTTTTTAATGTTATTTTATCATTGTAAGTTCTCATTTCAAGAAAATAGTTGATTTGTTCTTATTTTTTGGATTTTATGTTCACATGTTATTCTATGTTCATGATATTATTTGCAGGGTCCATTCAATACGAACAATGGGAAAGAACAAAAGAGGAACAATTGAACAACAAGAGACAAAAAAGGAAAGACAAAGGGAGCGCATGAGGAGAATACGACAAGGTACATCATCAAATGCAAGCAACGTAAGTGATGAAAATGAAAATGTTAATGTTAATGTGACAAATGCACCATTTCAATTCGATGTCATTAATGAACAAAATGCACATAATGAAAATGAAAATCATCAACATACACCAATTGAAATGAATGCAATAATTGCACCTAATTCATCTAATGAAAATGTAGAGCATGCTGCTATGTTAACACCTCCTAGAATAATTCGTAGAAAACCAAAGTTTCTAATTGACATTGATGAAAATATTTTGAGGCCAATGCATGATAAAATGTCAGAAATAAATTGTAGAAGAATTATTAAAAAGATTTGGAATAACTATTTTTAAAATTAAATCAAAGTGGAAGATGTCAAGTAGTTGTTGAAATGATTAAGAATCTGAAATTTAGAGAGACAATGATAATTGTGGGGTTGAGAACATCTAAAACTAGTACTGAGAGAGCCATTGTGAGAAATATATTCAATGCATACCAAGCCATTGGTTCACAATCACACAGTAAAGATGCTAATGTTACTCGACGTGTCCTCACATCAACTATAATGGGAAAGGAAATGAAAAAATCTCGTATAGTAAGAAAAACAAGCAAGTCATTAAGGATAGGTAGATCAACATCACGCATAGCCTTACACAGGCGAGACAAAATTGAGGATCCAAACACTAATTCTCTTTGGTCATTCTCGGGTAGACTCCCATGCAAGGACAAGGTTGTTGTTGATGCATTAAGAACATTAATTGAAAAGTTTTGGCATGACAACACAAGGGTTTCACCCAACCAAAGAGACGTTGTTAGGAGGAGAATCGGATCTACAAATCGTATGCCACATCCAAAAAACTTTTTGGATATGACACAAACACAATTTTATGAAAGATTCTCCAAAGATTTCCTCAAATTAAAATTAGTCAAAGATTTTTTGAAATGACAAAACCCTTTTACTTCTAGATTAATCATGCGCGCACCACATGTTGTTGCAGGGTAAATATTAAATTTTCCATGCATTATGATATATATCATCATGTTTGTTTTACTTTCCACACTAACACTATTTTGCAGGAATGTGGTCTTCAAGCACCTCCTACATCATCAAGAGATTTTATGTGAAGTGTATTATGCAATAGAGATGATGGTTGCATTTATTATAAGATAATGTGTTTGAATGGATCTTTTAGTGCATGTGGTGGTATGAGAAAGTTGCAGATATGTCACCATCTAGAGAGCACAAATGAGATTGGAAATACACTAGTTTCTTTCGGTAAATACAAGACAGTAACTTATGGTCTAAAAGATGGAAAAGAACTTAAGAGGTGTGAGTTAGTGAAAAATGATATATGTGTAGCTGATTTTATGAATATGTTTTATGAGAAACTAGTTTATGAGTACATTCATCATTCACATAGAGTTAGGTGGTTGGATGAGAAATTCAAGATATGTAAGGACACTTTTCCCCTTGGTACTATTGTCTCCATTGTTGATTTTGCTGAGAATTATACACTTCAGCCTCAGAATGAAGTGCAAGCTTTGTATTACCATTCTATACAAGTGACGATCTTTGTACATATAACATTCTTGCATGCACATGATAGAACAGACGCATATAGAAAGGTTTTAAGAGAGTATCACTTCTACATCAGTGATGATCGCACACATTCATTAAATTTTGTGCAAGGTTGCTTCAAAGTTTTTTATGAAAATTTAAGTGAAAGAGGTATTGAGTACAACCAACACATAATATGGTCAGACAATTACACCTCACAATTCAAAAATGCAAGGATGTTCTATTGGTTGAGTAGGATGCACATGACAAGTGGTGTTCAACATTTTTGGAATTTCACCGAGGCGGGGCATGGAAAAGGTGAGCATGATGGTGCAGGTGCATGTGTAAAAAGAGCTCTTGCTAGAGAAGAATTGAAGTATGAAGGTGGTGCAGAGTTAATAAATGTACAAACAATTGTGCGATGGTGCAACTCTATGATGGGAATAGGTAATTAAGGTAATTCTATGGTTAATAGGTTTTTTTGGTTGATAAATGAGTCTAACATTGAAAACTATCTAGATTGTTGTACACTTAAAGGATCAAGTGACCTGCACTCATTTAGAAGTTCAAATGCAACATCACTGAGTATTTATACTAGATTAATGGAATGTTTTTTCTTGTCTTGTATGAATTTTTCATGGGAGGAATGTGAATCAAAAGAGTGGGTTGATGAATGGTCTCATACACCTTTGCAACCGCTTGATACATATCAACTTCCTAGAGCAATACAATTGAGCTAGCTTGAAGCATCAACGGATTTTGATCACATATCTGACCTAGTTGAACCAGGTAATTTCTCAATTTATTCTTCATTTTGAGATGAACTCTGTTGAACCTACTTGAACTCATTTTATTAGGTGGTTAAGTG
>MU227494.1:4450469-4462929 GCA_018584345.1 Thuja plicata | reverse complement strand
AGACATAGTCATCATTAGGTTCAATCCTTGATAGAGATGGGGAAGCTTTAGGAGATGGAGGAATGGTGGAAGAAGTAGATGTGGTATGGGAACCGTTGCTAGACATGGATTCCTGATATTGATCCTGATTGAGATTAGTATCTTCACTAGATGATTTGTTAGCATTTTCCACTTCAATTATGCCATCATCTATGAGATCTTGGATTTTATGTTTCAACTTCATGCAATATGAAGTTTTATGCTTGTTATGTCGATGATATGCACAATAGTTACTAAAGAAGCTGGATCCACATGATGTGGTTGGAGGCAATGTGATGAGATTATGCTCAAGAGTTTCTCCAATGCTGATTGATAAGATTGTACCAAAGGAGCAAAGATTCTCTCTAAAGGATAAATAGATGCTTCTTGACTTACAATATCCTTCTATTGTGGATAGAAAAGACTTTCATCTGATTCTATCATAGTTTCCTCTACATTCTCTTGATCAAATTTGGGATTGTCATAAAATTGTTCTTGATCAAAGTTGGGATTCTCATAAAATTGTTCTAGATAAAAGTTGGGATTCTCATAAAATTGTTCTTGATCAAAGATGGGATTGTCATGCCAAGATTTATCCATTTTGGAAGGAAGTTTGGAGATATAAGAATCATGATCAAGTAACAAAGGACAGGTTGATCTTAATAAGGATTCGTCAGACAAAGTATCCTTTTCCCCCTTTAATCGTTGGAGTTCAGATTCTAAAGTTTGAAATTGTTTTAATAAAGTTGCCCTAAGAATCTCTTATTTTCTTTTAGACATTGTAAGGTTATCTTGATGCACTTTCTTAGAATATTGAAATGAGGGGGGACTTTAGGATCCAACAAAGAACTCTATCTCTAGAAATAACAAAAATGAGATAAAGGCTAGAACAACCAAGATGTGAAATGCGCCCAACACAAATTATCGAGAGTATGGCCAGAATAGCCAAGATGTGACTATTGTGTCACAAGATACAAAAGCACATAAGGTATGACAAAGAAAAAAGAGACAAAACAAGTTTGAGAAAGAATCGGCTAGTTTGCAACTCGAGATAATCAGTTTTAGACTGTAGACAATAGGGAAATAGGTAATCAGATCCCAGACAAAAGTCAGATCAGGCAAAAAACTTACCAGTCAATGGGAAATAACTCACTATTTTAGGACACCAAGGTATAGATTCACCCAATAAAGTGTTGTTTCATGCGAGGAAGTGCTCAACTACGTGCAAGAAAATGCAAGCTCGCATGAGGAAGTGCTCAGTTTCTAAAATCTCAGGCGAGAAAACTCTAGGTTTTGATAAATAGACTCAATTTTTGAGACAAAAACTAGATTTTAAGACACAATCAAGACTGTTCTCTGACAAAATTTCTAGATTCAAGGTAGTTTTATGATAATACAGATCAGCAATCTCAGTTTGAAGGTGACAAGAACTCATTAACAAGCACGAAGTTTCAATCAAGAAATAGTGACGCAAACAATAGTCGTAAATAGTTCTACCAAGGACAAAGCAACTTGGCAGAATCATGGGAGTCTTTGTTTGATCATGATTGGATAGTTTAAGACTCAAAACAAACACTTAGTTATCCCTACAAAAAAATTGGTAGAGAAGACAAAATCTGTGCCCTGCTGTCTTATGCGTATGCGTGCACCTCACATAGCAGTGTCACCCTCGAGAGGGCAGCCATGTTTTTGGTGTTTCCAAGGAATAATTATATATGTTTGAAGGTTACCCTTAAAGCAAGGGCCAATGTCATATACCACTTCAAGCATCCAGGTGCATACCTCTGTCGATAATCTAGGGGAGAGATTCTTCCCGCTCCCTGCGCATAGATTATGTTTTCTTTCAGAGGTGATCCGGGTAGGCATCTAACTAAGAGAGTTTTAGTGGGCTTCTATTCACAATAACCTTTAGTGCCTCTGATACAGAGCTGGGGCCTCATAGCCACACCAACACTTGGAAGTCATACACCCTTGCAAGCAAGGCTGGGAGCGGCGCCGCTCAGTACAACAAACAAGGCTTTCTCAAGATGATAGTCAGAATCCTGAGAAAGAAGTTACCATGTCTTTGGAGTCTTTGGACTCAACAAAGAATACTTTATTATAGTGAGGTGGAATCACCAGTGATAGGTGTGTACTCACTTGGGTCATTCTCGGAGGTTCAACTTTCAGTAGGCCCTCTAAAGGTGACACAAACTTGGCTTGGATTCAAGGGTCTGATTTTCTGATT
Source organism: Thuja plicata (assembly GCA_018584345.1). Classification (NCBI taxonomy): domain Eukaryota; kingdom Viridiplantae; phylum Streptophyta; class Pinopsida; order Cupressales; family Cupressaceae; genus Thuja; species Thuja plicata. The sequence goes on along the minus strand of MU227494.1, from coordinate 4,460,684 downwards.
CTCTCAAAGAGAGAAGAGCATACTTCTCTACCTCTTCACCTTACCCAAACATGCAAGACATATTCATCACCTAGCTAGCTTCACTCCACCAAATCCATAAGCCTTTAGGTTTCTGATTCTCTCAAAGAGAGAAGAGGATAATCCCCTAACAAGTAGATGTGTTAAAGATCCACTACCTTGCTCTACTTCCCCAANCTTGGATTCAAGGGTCTGATTTTCTGATTCTCTCAAAGAGAGAAGAGCATACTTCTCTACCTCTTCACCTTACCCAAACATGCAAGACATATTCATCACCTAGCTAGCTTCACTCCACCAAATCCACAAGCCTTTAGGTTTCTGATTCTCTCAAAGAGAGAAGAGGATAATCCCCTAACAAGTAGATGTGTTAAAGATCCACTACCTTGCTCTACTTCCCCAAGTATCTATCATTCTAGCAAGATCTAGGTCTTAGTTTCATCCATGGGCATCACTTCCATGTAATGAAGAGCCTATTCCCCTACATTTCTATCAGGACCCTTAAGAAATTTTAACAAATCCCTATTTAAACTATGTGAATGAAAAATAGTAAACAAGCACAACATTTTTAATGTCTTTGACAACCATCCTGCAAGCAAACCGTTTGCAATTTTTCATGATCTTTGACAAGCGACCTTCAGATCACTGTTATGCTGTAGCGGAAATCAGAAACATGAAATCAATAGCAGAAAGTAAATGTCAGAAAATGATAACAATAAATTGCAGAATCTAAAAATTTAATGACTCTCTGTAAAACTTCGCGTGAGAAAGTATATCGCTGGGTGCGAGAAAGTCCAGGGACCTGCGTGAGAGAGTGTTTCCTCACATGAGAGAATGTTATTGGGAGAAAAACTTTGTGTGGCTCGATCTAAAATTTCGTTCGATATTCCGTACCAGTGATGTACGGATGCACGACAAAGTTCAAATTTCTATCAAAAAATTTTGAGAGTGAGGTTAGAAATCATTTTTTCTTCCCCATAGTGGGTGCCAAAATGTGTGTGCTTGAATGTGACCTCTTAAATCAGGAACAAACCCAACATAGTCCTTGCTCAATCATCAAATTTGCAAAGATGAATACGAATTCTCCATTTCACAAACTTGATTGAATCGACCTGTTGCCTCCTATTTAGTTGGGGTGTCAATTTTACTCTTAGAATGAGAGCCAACAACCATGACCATTGCTAAAATGGAGGATTTAAAGTATGATAAAAAACTGAAATTGAAATTACTCTATATGAGGAATGCCATTAGAATTAAAGAATTGAAATGCATATTTATTCTAGAAAGCTTGAAAAGATGATAAAATTAAGCTATAGGATATGTAAGAAAACTATATTAAAATGCAACAAGCCATTACTCTAAATGAAGTTATGCTAATTATGCAATAAAGGCTCAAAAACATGAAAGAAATGAGACAAGATTTTGCTATAATTTTGATGCTCTCTAATTGATCCTCTCAAATGAAGAAAATGAGGTCCATAATATATAACAACCTGAGAAGGGGATTAAGAGTTTCTTGAAAAGCAGCAACTGACTCTTCATCTCCATGGACGAAGGTGAGACAATTTTGAAGAAATTATTCAATTAAAAGAATGAATTATTGCCACATGAGTGGCTTTTCATATGAAATTCCTTTTGAGGATAATTCACTCAAATAAGAAAATAATTATTTTAATTCCTTGTGATGTGTATTAGCTAAAGGGGGTGGAATTAACTTAATTTAAAAGCACTTAGGACTTTATAATTAAATTAATTAATCATAGGGATTTTTAGCTAATAAACCTTGATAATTTAGGAATTAAATATAATGTGAGATTTATGCAAATTCAAGTTTTCTGCATTTGAGACCAAGTCAATTAAAGTCAATTAGGAAGAGGATTTTCCTAGTACAATAGGACTTTGATGATGAGAAAATGCACCAAAATTGATTAGAATTGTAAGGTGCCAATTTTGGGGTGTTACAGCCAATTTTGGGGTGTTACAGTACTTATAGTGAGGAAGAAGTGATTGCGAAGATTCTCACATCCCTAACACCTATATACAAAACCAAAGTACAAGCTATAGAAGAGGTTATACCTTTGACACTAAACTTCAATAGAGAAATATTGATTGGGAAACTGACTACCTTTGAGGCCACAGAATTGGGAGATTCTCTACCTAAATTTGAGTCAACATTCAAGGCGACTGTGCATAAAAAAAAAGACCTTATCAGGAATTGTGAGCACTAACAATAGTGACTTAGGAGAATAACTTGGAGATTATGCTGATGAATGGGAACATATACATGAAGAATAAATAAATCTAGATGAAGTTGTAGCCATGATTTCTAGAAGAGAAAAGAGAGGTAAGGGTAAATTTGAAGGCAAGTTACCTTTGAAATGTTTTTCATGCAACAAGATAGGTCATTTCGTATCTCAATGTCCTAAAAGGGTTCCAAAGCACAAACCTAAGTTTTATAAATCTAATTATTCAAAAGACAAGGAATGTTATTATGCTAGTGAAGGTGTTGCTGATGATGAAGTTGTTGACTATGATGAGATTTGATTTATTGCTATTAAGGATGACAAACCTTTACATGAAGAAAGAGCCTTAGTATCTCATGTTGAAAAGAAATCTGAATGGGTTATTGATAGTGTTTGTTCACATCATATGAATGGAGACCAAAAATAAGTTTGTTAGTCAGAAAAGATATGATGGTGGTGTTGTAAGATTTGGTGATAATACTCTTAAGCTTATCATTGGAGTTGGATCAATTTCTCTGGTTGGAAAAACTAGTACTAATATTGTATTGCTTGTTGATGGACTTAAGCATAATTTTTTGAGTTTTGGACAACTAGTGGAAAAGGGTTATCAATTTAAATTCATTGATGGTAAATGTTCTATCAGATGTAAGGAAAGAGACTTGATCACATCTGGTACTAAATCTAGAGGTATTGTATTTGAATTGAATACATTTGAGGCTTCTTGTTTTATTGTGAAGGTTGATGACAATTGGTTATGGCATAGAATATTTTGTCATGTTAACTTTGACAATATTGTGAAGCAAAGTATGACTAATGTAGTAAGAGATCTACCTAAGATTGTGAATCCATCTAACACTATGTGTAGAGAGTGTGTAATGGGGAAAAAAACTAGAAGCATTTTTAAAAGAAAATCTTACTCTGCAAAAGGGAAGTTGGATCTGGTACATACAAATCTGTGTAGTCCTACAAGAACAATATCTTACTATGGTGAGAGGTATTTTATACTCTTTATTGATGAATTTTCTAGGATTATGTGGGTTACATAAGAGATAAATCAGAGGCATTTGAAAAATTCAAGATATTCAAAGAAAAAGTTGAGAATGAATCAAGTGTGAAGATAAAATGTTTGAGATCAGACAGAGGTGGTGAGTTTACTTCAGACTTATTTAATACCCACTGCAAAGAGCATGGAATATTCAGATAGACATCCACTCCTAGGACACAACAATAGAATGGGATAATAGAGCTAAGGAACTAAACAATATTAGATGCTGCCATAACTATGTCGCTGGAAGGAAATGTATCACATGTTCATTGGAGAGAAGTTGTTGGTACTGCTATGTACACCTTGAACATAATATAGATCAGAGAAGGTACAAGTAAGAATCCTTATGAATTATGATTTAATCACACTCCTACTATAAAAATTTTAGAATATTTGGAAGTAAACGCTATATCAAAAGAGATGATGAGATAGGGAAGTTTGATGCTAGAAGTGATGAAGTATCTTCCTTGGTTATTCTACTAAGAGAAAAACCTATAATCTCTCAATCTGAGATTGAATAAGTTGATTGAAAGCACTAATGTGAGGATAGATGAAAAGTTTCAGATTCAAGAGAGAATGTATGAATGTGGTTAGATTGCATAGATTAAGGAGGTCACTGCTAATCCTGATGAACCTTTGGAGATTGATAATGAGATCGAAGATGAATCAAATGAGCTTACTGAAAATCCTAAGACTCTGAGGTATGTTAAGAAGAACCATCCCAAAGATAAACAACACTTGGGAATTGGTTCCAAGGCCTAAAAACAATAATGTCATAGGAACTAAATGGGTTTTCAAAAACAAAATGGATGAGGAAGGAACAGTGGTAAGAAATAAGGCTAGACTGGTTTGTAAAGGCTACTCCCAACAAGAAGGCATAGACTTTGAAGAGACATTTTCTCCTATTGCTAGGTTGGAAGCAGTGAGATTATTTCTTTCTTATGCTGCACATAAAGACTTTAAAGTATATCAGATGGATGTGAAATTTGCATTTTTGATTGGATATTTGGAGGATGAGGTATACATAGAGAAACTTGATGGATTTCCTTTAACAGAAGATGAATACATGGTTTGTAAACTGAAGAAAGCATTATATGGACTGAAACAAGCACCGAGAGCATGGTATGCAAGACTAGATATGTATCTACTTTGTCTTGGTTTCAGAAATGGTAATGCAGACAATAATTTATACTTAAGAATTGGTGAAGATGGAATTCTAATCATAGAAGTTTTTGTCGGTGATATCATTTTTGGAGGTAATGATGAAATGAGTAATAGGTTCTCTAAAGAGATGGAAAATGAATTTGAAATGTCAATGATTGGTGAGATGAAATTTTTTCTTGGTTTGCAAATTAATCAGAACAAGAATGGTATTTTTATATCTTAGACCAAGTATCTTAAGGAGATGTTGAATAAATTTGGAATGGAAGACTATAAACATGTTGGGACACCTATGGTGACTAGTTATAAACTTACTCATAATGATGAAACTCAGAGTGTTTTTCAGACAAAGTAAAGATCAATGATTGGAGGTCTACAATATCTAACTCACATCAGACTAGATTATAGTTGTAATTGTGGAAGGATATCAAACAGATCCTAAAGAGACACACCTTGTTGCTGTGCAAAGAATTTTCAGATATTTGAGAGGAACAATAGAGTATGGATTATGGTACGAAAAATATGATGACTTGATTTTACATGCTTATACTGATGTTGATTGGGCAGGTAGTGTGGATGATAGAAAGAGTACAAGTGGAGGAGAATTTTTCCTTGGAAAAAGGTTGGTTTCATGGTTAATTAAAAAATATGACTGTATAGCTCAGTCTACTACTAAATATGAGTATGTTGGTGCTACTATAAATTATACGCAAGTTGCTTGTATGAAACAAATGCTGAAGGACATTGGAATAATTTTTGAAGAGCCAGTGGTTATCCATTGTGATAACACTAGCACAATGAATATGTTGAAGAATCTTGTAATGCATTCAAAGATTAAACATATTTCTATTAAGTATCATTTCTTGAGAGATAAGGTAGAAGAGAAGGAGATCAGATTGTAGTATGTTAGCACAAAGGAAAAAATAACAGATATATTTACAAAACCTTTGCCAAAAGATGCTTTTGAGTATCTCAGAAGCGTGCCTAGGGTAAGATCCCCTCCTTGTGGCAATTAATTAATGCAAGAATGCATCAATCCAGTGGCTTTTAGAGCTATATCATTTTCTGGACTTGATATATGGATCTACTCCTCAGGGGGAGTGATTACAGGAACACTACAAAACATATTTGGGTGATCTTGCACCTGATTGTTACAAACATGATGATTTGAAAAAGATACACCTTGTAGAAGATTGATGAAGAGTTATGGCACCATTTTCTATTGTTGTCAAAGGGGGAGAGATGTAGTGAGGATATTGAGAAGATTTTATTGAGAGAGATTACTTTTGGGTTGATGGATTTTCTCATATGTTTCCATCAATGCCAAAGGGGGAGATTGTTGGATGATGTTGGAACTATCTACTACTGATGTTGTTGGCATTCATGTTTTGTCACTGATGTCAACATATGTTTCTGTGGATGAAGTACATACTAGCTATGATGGCTCACAGAAGTGTAAGGATATTGTATGAATGAATCAAAATGAGTGAAGATGGGGAAATGTAGACGGATGTATGATCATCTTATTTCTAAGGTCTCTTGGATTAATATTGCATATTGGATGAGTTACAAATATTTTGGTGAAGACTAGTTTTTTGGAATGTGACAGTGATGATTAATAGAGAAAGTCTTTGTGTTTTGAGTATATCTTACAGGCAATGATGATTTAGGTTATGCGAGCTTAAGGGATGATAAAAGACATGTTAAAAAATGTTTGTGTTGGGTCGCAAGTTGCATGATTATTGATGTTAGCTATGACATGTATTCTAGAGGAGGCCTATTTGGGGCCGACTTCAGAGATGTGTGTATTGTGGATTGTGAATGTGGATTACAGGTCGTGGATTATATATGATGTATTGTAATTGATGTACACTTTTTATAGGTTTCGTGTGTATCTTAAAAAGGGGTTAAATAATTATTTATGTATTGGGAAAGCTTAATTGGCCAACGTAACTGTAATAGGGTATATATGAGAGATTTTTTCTTTTGAAAAGATGTGTGTATATGAAGAGAAGGTGATTGAAAAAGACAGAGAAGTGTGGAAGCTGTGAGCTTGATTGTCTACTAGATGTAGAGTAGAGGATATGTTCATTGTACTTCATTGGAACTGACCAAACAAAGACAATTTTTATCAGACAGTTCACTGGATTGTGTAGTTTCCATATACACTTATTCAGATTGTAAATCCTTAAGGGTGGCTTTAACCTTCTTTACACAGTGTGCCTAGACAGTGAGCCCATTGTTGTTCTTGACTCCTAACAGGGTGTGTCCTTTAATAGGGACTGTGTACTGTAATGCTATAATAATATCCTAACTGGGCTAAATATTTTAAGAGGGATACTATACTCTTAGTACATCATTTTTGGGTGCTAATTCCCACCGAGGTTTTACCTTTAACAAGGTTTCCTCGACAACAAAGGATTGTGTTATTGTGTTGGCATTTACTGTGTTATGATTTGATTTTAAGTTTTTCTTTATAAAGTTTAATGTTTAATAATCTGTATCACAATTGATTCACCCCCCTCTCAGTTGTGTTGGTGGACTATTATTCCTAACAAATATATGGCACAAAATAACCATTGGCATTAGGAAAGGACCTTTGGGTCATTAGGTAAAAATTGGGAGTTTTTAAGGGTGTTTTAACTGCTTTAATAGATTTTTGGTTTGTTTTTATACCTAAAAGTTTAAGGTGGTTGGGATGGATATGATTCCATCCTGATCACCCCCTTCACCCAACTAGTTAGAAGTAATCAAATATTAGTTTTTGAGGGTATGTGAGGACACTTGGGTTATGGAGAAAGTTGGGAGAGGCTAGGTAGTAGAGGTTGTGGGAGAAGAAATGGAACTACCACCCTCCCTCCCATCCTTGATATGGATGGGAGGAGCATATGACAAGTGCAATCTCCTCCTTCTAAGAGAGACTATTTCTCCTAATCTTCTTGGGGAGTAGGAGATAATTGGAGGGGGCCTTTTGGCTCTCAAAATTTGGGAAACCAAGAGGTTGGGAGAAGAGAAATGTAGGAATAGTTTGGATGAAGAAGGATTTCTAATCTAGGTAATATCAAGTGGCTTCCTCCAATATGTATTCATGAATCTCTTCCTAATTTATTTCATGAAAAAACTTTGTATTTTTTTTTTTGCATAATGAAAATGAGCGTTTGATAATTTATGTAACTTATGATTATGTTTTATTTAATGAGTGGGTGTATTCTTTTTGTATGGTTTGTGTGATGAGAATGTTGTGTACATAAGGAAATTAAGGTAGAATAACAACTTCCTACACTAACCTTGAGAGAAGGGTCATGTTAAACTTTCTTATATTTTTACAATACCTATAGAAATTTAACACAAATAACATTTATACTGCAAAATAGTGATTTACATGGAGAATCCCTTTTGAGAGAAAAATCCAACACTATAAAAATCACCCAATTAATTATTAAAAAATTAATAAAAAATTTAAAAAAAATTGCAAAGAAATCTTGTCACAACAATATCAGAAACCAAAGATTCAAAGGTAAATGAATCGGTATAAGACTCATACACACACCCTCTAACTCACACACCTAATATATAGAAGATACAATAAATGATATTGTAATAAAAGGGGCTGAAAACCACTTATCGAATGACTCTTATGTTATCTCCAATAAAAGATGCCCTATGATGTGCCAAAATACACATGCACACATGTAAATCCCTTTTACAACTCATTTGTGCTCAACACATTTTTACATTTCCCATTTCAAGAGACCCAACTTTTGGAGGCCATAACTTTTGAACTAGGTGTCTGATTGATGAACTTTTTGAAGTACTAAAAAGCTCATGATGTACTCTACCAAGCTATAGCCAACTACACCTAGGAATGTTTCAAGATATTTTGAGCCTCTAAGGAATTAAAAAGTGAATTTGTAAAATTTCTTTAAAAACTTAAAAAGGAAACTTTAATATCTTAAAAAATGGACATGATTTTACAACAAAAGTTTACTAGTATGCTTATCTGTCCCATTCGAACCTTTAGGAAAAGTTTAGGAAAATATTTCACTCAAATGTGAACTTACTATACATAGTAACTATATTTAAATGCAAGGTTAAGACACATTTTCCTAATAGTGTGTGTGGGGGAAATTGTGGGTGTGGCACTCCAAGTAAAGTAATGGGTATGGGTACCCTTGTTAATTATGCATTTTGAGAAAAGAGTATCCCATTGAGAGTTTTTATTTAATGGAGAAGAAATATTTATATGTAAATGATTCATTATTTTCATGTTAAATGGTTTCCATCCATAGGATGTTCCACCACAACTTTCCACTTGTTGGAAATCTTGTGGTTTCCATTGATGTTATGTTTTGGGTGTAATGTGCATACCAAGTTATGTGATAATAAGCGAGGTTGTTTAATTTTTTGATGTGTATCTTTGTGCTTCTTTGTGTGGTAAAACCTTGGGTTAAACCTTTCCCCAATCTCAATGTGGGTTTGTTTTCATTTCTATGATCAGGATGTGAGCTCTTATTAGCACTTATTTGGCTTTTTGATGTATTTTTTGAGAATGCAGATATAATGATTTGGGAAGTATAGAGGCAATCCCTTCTGTATTAATTAATTAATTAAGTAATGGAGTAAATTAATGTAATAATTTATCACTATAAGTGAGATGCATATTAGATTCTTATGTTAATTCAATTTAAATTGATTTAGAAATGTATTCTTATTAGTTTCTTTCTTTAAAAGCTTTAGTAAATTTGTTGTTGATAATTCTACAATTCAAATAATTTTTCTAATAAAAATTAGAATTGGTAAAATAAGAAGAATAATTAGACTTCCTTCTTAATGTTTTAAATTTTTCTCTTTAGTAGATAGTTACTTCTTTTTAATTTGAAAAAAATAATGAAATTTGCAATGGATTAAAATTTAATTTAAAGGGAAAATTATATGATTTAATTATTTTCCTAATTTCGATCTATAAAATTACTAATGTGTTTGTATATTCCTTTACAATTATCTATTATAAATATTGTGGTCAATCTTTATCAAGGTTGAAAAAAGTCAAATCATTGCATTTTAATAGAAAAAAATTAAGTGTATTTATTTAACAAAAATATAAATTAGATTAATTTATGTTTTGAACCTTCCTCTCTTCTATGCAAATGCATACCATATTATATACTTTTACACAATAAAATGAAGTAAATAACTTGTTAATGGGTGCAGGAAGATTGATCTTCAAAATGTTCGAAGGGAGGAAGTGAAGTGGGAAGCTCTTGAGGAGGGGTGGATCAAAATTAATTTTGATGGGGTGGAATGGGGTAATCATGGGCCTTCTAGTGTAGGATTTGTGGAAAGAGATTCAAATGGTCAAATTATCACCACTGAACATAAGAAATATGATGTTGGAACAAATAATGAAGCAGAGGTTCGAACAACGTTGCTAGGAGTAGAAATGACACCGATGCTACAAGTATACAATTTTGCACTTGGAGGGGAATTCCCAAATAATATTCAAAGCTATGGTGAAAGGAAAATCCCATGCATGGAAACTACCCAAGGTAGTCGAAGTCATACAAAGAAAATTGCAAACATTTCAAATTTTCAAAATTTTGCATGTCTACCAAGAGGGAAATGTGTTGGCAGACTCCCTCTCCAAGTTGGAAATTGATGTGGAAATGACATAGTGGAAGATGCGGTTGACATCATTGTTAGAATACTTCAGAGATAACTGAGAGGGGGGGGGGGGGGAATCAGTTATCTGCA
>MU227494.1:4411516-4435047 GCA_018584345.1 Thuja plicata | reverse complement strand
TTGTGCCATAACCAACTGTCATCTACTTTTGCAACAAAAAAACTTACATGGGTTAGTCCACCCATCTCTCCAGTTCACATGGGTAACTCCACCCATTTCTCCAGTTCACATGGGTAACTCCACACACTTCTTCAATTGTAAAAGGTAACTCACAATTAGGTCTTTAGTCAACCAAACTCTATCTCCTCTTTACCAATTGAAGAGGTGGAGTTTACTGATGGCTTCTCCAATTTCCTTTTATCTCAACCATTCATCTCCCTATCTCTCAGATTGATCTCAACCGTTCATATCATCCTCAGTTCCTATATAATAAACCCTTGATAACCATTTGAAGGATCCAGGATTTTAAGCTCTCGTGCACCATTACTCTGTGAGTTTGGTTCTAGAATTTAAGACATCTTGCAATCACACACTCATTTCAAGTATCAAATTCTTGATGCTTCTGAAGTCATAGATGTTTCCCTCACCAATATTGAGCATCAAAAAATAGCATTTCAGAAGGAGTAGAGAGAGACAATAGAAGCTTAAAGAACTTTGGGGTTTGCATTCATTTGTTTTCCTTTCTTTGCTTGTACATTTTATTGGTTACCTTTTAAGTTATTCTTTATTGGTAACTTTTTGTATTTGGTATATATCATTGCAAAATGGTGCTACTAAACTTATCCTTTAGAAAGCTTGGGAACCACAAATCACAAAGAGAGGAGTACATTTTGGTAAACCCAACATGAAGTAAACAACTCGAATATCTCTTGCAGACGATAGATAGAATCAACCAACCATGGTTATATGGCTACAGACCTAAAAATTCATATTTTTCTTGATATCTGTGTTATTTTGCAATTGCTGGTATTTTTCCACAATTGACAAAATCGTGCCACAATTGATTGGTTTAATACCGCAATTGATTGCAAGCTTTTGCATCACTATTCATTCATCTTCTGTCTATTCTATCTTCTGATATTTTGCCACAATTGATTGTATCTGACCGCAGTTACCTATTCTTTGTCACAATTGCATGTACTTTACCACAATTGAATGATCGCTACCGCAATCAAAGCATCTTGCCATAGATAAAAGTTATTTGTCACAATCACTACTGTTTTGCTGCAATTGACTAGAGATTGCCACAATTGAACAATTAGTACCGCAATTGACATAAAAGCCACATTTATGTCTATTTTTCTTGGTTTCCATGTAGGGCTGACTAACAATGAAAGACAAAAAAGGTAATCATACACATACTAGGTGCTAGAGCATTAAGAGCTGCAAGAAGGAGAACCATCAACTATCAATCACAACAAAAGGCTATTCTCGCAATCGCAGCTGAAGATCAAAGTGAATCATACACTAGGTACATTGATTCAATCAAGAGATTTTTAAGTATAAAGCCACCATTAATTTCAGCAATCTCAATAATCCCAGAGTTTTCATATATTCTGCTATTTTGGATTGAAAAGCTTTCATTTCTTGAGATACTAAACACTTTCTTTGATAGTTTGAATCGAGGAGACAAGATAAGAATACAACCTAAAATTCATTCACTTGTCGATTTGGGCTTAAAAAGAATAGTGTTTGTCACACATCTTACATCTCACATTTTAGAATTTGGTGCTTAAAATTGACGTGGGGACTAAAATTGAACAAAGGAAAAGAATCTCTCAAATTGGTGCATTAAAATTGAACAAGCAATCAACACCTACTTTTTAGGCTTAAAACTAAACACTTGTGCTTGTATGGTGGTGTAGCTTAGTTCACATTTTAAAATTTCAGAGCTTAATCGATTTACCTTGTGTCTTGAGTTTTGGGTGCACTTTCACAATCTATTAGATTAGACACCTTTATACTTTTAGAAAGGCCTATCCGGAGAATGTGCTTCTTCCTCAGAGAATGACCTTAAATCGATAATCCTTTCGATTGGTATATAAACAAGGTGCGAACCAAATTTTTGTCTTATCTAGCCAAGCTCGGGCGGGGTGTGTTGATGATAGTCTAGATTGGGTGAATATCCCTAAGGAGCCAGCGTGGTCAACTAGGCTCTTAAGTGAGTCACACATGTACAAACCAATTGGATAGATGCCATAGACCCTTACTACAACCTTGTTAGTTAGAGGCCAACCTGATCTACCTCTGAAAAAATACCTTATTATAGTGCAAGGGGTTGAAAAAGTTCCCCCCAAGATTCCCAACATATGTGTCCCAAGGTATTTGTGTAGTGAAAGAGATTTTCACTCCACGACAACAATACCTAGCAAAGATAAAAACATTGGCGCCTACGTCGCGGACCTTCGTGTCCTAGTAGTGTGACAATTGTTGTGTGAGGTAACATACATTCAAGCATTGGGCCTATAACATTGTATTCTAAAGCCATTGACCTAGATTAATCTATCTGTTCATTGTTGAGACCTCGTGATAACCTTGCAACTTGAAAAAGTTGTAGAACATACACATTGTCAGTCTTCATTCTTCAAAACATAGTGTCTATTATGCTTTTTCTTTGATCAGTTTCTAAAATGCAAAACAAACATCTAGCTGTAAAAATGAGTCAAACATGTCAAAGTCTAGGGTTGTCAACATCAACTGTCTTGCAAATCAGAAGCTTTATTCTAGAAAATAAAAATTGTCAGATAGTGATACCTATCTTCTAGTCTTTTTGAGACTGTTTCCCCTTTACTGCAATTGCCTACATTTTGCCACAATTGACAGAAGTTTTCCGTAGTTAACTTGTTTATTTCTGCAATCGACCTATTTATTACCGCAATCGGTGATAAAATACCACACTAAACCATTCACTTTGCTGCAATTGGTGGAGTTGAGCCATAGTTGACCAGAGATATCTTGCTCCTATTTTGACCTAAAAACCTTCAAAAATACTCTCCATTTTGTGTCAAAGACTAGTGTCTATCCCAGAAAAACACGAAGAACATTGTTTGAGTCTCTAAACATTAAATATCACCTCTTCTTTGAAAAGCACAATTATTGTCTAGAACATTGTTAGTTTGAAAGTTCAGACTCGAATATCTTGATCTCATCATCTTAAACATCATCATTATCTTTATCAGTGACTTTGTCCCAGGCAAAGGTTGACAAATCTTATCTTTTACATCATCACAACTTTGAGATCAAGATAAATCAACATTTGTCCTTAGAATTACCCTTGTCCAAAACATAACTTGGACTTCCTTAGAAAGGTTATCCTTTTTTGTTTTCTTTATATCACTTGTTTTAGTTACAAAATATGGACCACACTATGTCTCAAATACCTCATGGAGAGCCTTACACAAGGTCAAAGGCTAGAACAAAACTTGATGAGTCATATATCAATAGATTCCCTGCTTGGGAAACATAATGAGAGGATGATCCTTTCATAAATACTAGTTCTACTCTATTCATTGAATAACCCCGTGGATTGGCTATTTTCCAAAATGTCACAGAAGAGGAGCTTGAGGATATAGAAAAAGATGCTTATTCCGCACAATTAGCAGATGTTATTGTAGAGAGGAACCCCAAACATTTCTTAGCCATGCTGATAAAGAAGGGATTCAAACTCCCCGCTAGATTCAGTGTGTTGACCATATGGCCCAAAAAACCTCTCATAGGTCCAAACACTACTCATCCCTCTCAGATACTACCTGTGGTTTCTCAAATTTTCCCACCTTTGACAATACCGACATTGGCACAGACGATACCCAATTAAACCGATTGTGCAAACCAAGCAAGCACATCTTCCACTCAAAGCATGATAGGCTCGCAACTAAGTGTACCCATGGTCACTAGTATGCCTCCACCTTCAATCTCATGGTTTGGCCAATCAAGCTCTCATGCCATGCCTTCCATCCCCCAACAAACAACAACTATTCTAAAACTATGTCGTTACTGTAGTTAATTCCTACTAGCCTTGAGATCAACACATCATTCCTGCAGGAATCCATCTCTGTAGGTTTGACTTACAGTCAATGCCCACCCAAGACTACAACATTTCTCATTCAAAAACCAATCCAACCCCAGCAACAATAACCCCATCCTCAGTTGCCACAAATCTAACCTCGGCTTCAGTAGCTACAAATCCTACCTCAGCAGCAACAACCCCAACCCCAGCAATATCAACCCAGCTTCAGTTTCCACAAATCCAACCTCAGCAGCAACAACCCCAACCCCAACAATATCAACCCCAGCTTCAACAACAACAACAACAACAACAACAACAACCTCAAAACCCACTTTGGGCCACTCACATATCCCCATTTCAGAATCATGTGGTGCGAAATCAATATCAAGTCCCACGGATGAAGTCCTATGTTCCTACTCAAGGGATTTAGAGGTTTAGCCTCATACCTACTACCACACAGAGGTACAACATCACACATCAGCCTTAGTATCAAACAAACATGTTGATCCAACAAATGTAGATCCTTCAAACCCAAATGATGGATATGCAAAATCAGGGGAAAACAAAGTCTTACACCGCAGAGGATTTATACCCATACCCCTTTGATCACTCTCTTCACATGTCTCTATTCCCAAATCACTTCTCGGTACCAAAATTTGACAAATATAGGGGAAATACCAACCCTATTGAACATATCTGAGAGTTTTTTGCTAGTTATGTCAAAGTCGCACATGATGAGACATACTTAATGAGACTATTCCCACAAAGCTTAGCCGGACCAACAATGGAATGGTTCTCACATTTACCTCATGGCATTCAGTCTTGGGGTGAATTGGATGAAAAGTTCATTGCTCACTTCCATCATAACATGGAGCGCAAGGTCAGTATCAGGGACCTTTGCGATATCAAATAGAAGGGTGGAGAGTCTTTTGTGAAATTTCCATAGAGATGGAGGAATACTACATATCAAATAACATATGATGTACTTAAGCAGGACCTAATAATCATGTCCATTGACAATCTAATTCCAGACATGTCATTCACAATAGAATTGTAGTTAGATCCAAACTTTACACAACTCATCAAACGAGGATTTTGTTGTGAGAAGAACTTAGTCAAATGAGGAATCCTTGCAGATCCAACCCAAATGAATACAAACAAAATTACAATGTACAAAACTAAGTGGTGGAATAAAAAACAAAAAAGTCACCAACGATGGTGTCATTGATGTGAAGACAAGCAACTACACACAACCCAAAGTGTCAATGCAAGGCACACCTGTGGCCAACCAACAACCTACGATGCCCACTCCACAAGCATACACTCAAAACCAACCTCCCCTTGTCCAAGTGGCCACTGTGTCAAAAAATCAGCAACAGACTCAACGCAAACCATAGTTTTAATTCTAGCAGCGAGATTTCACACCATTAGGAGAGCCGATAGAATTAGCTTTACGAAAGCTGATACAATCCAACACTATCACTCTCTCAAAAATCAGGGAATTTGAGCATGGTACAAAAAAACCAAGGTGGTACAATGAAAATGATTTCTATGAGTTTCATCAGGTGAAGGGACATAAAACACCTAACTATTACTGATTGAAACACGCTCAAGCAACCTCAGATCCACAGACAAGCATGCTGGATCAACTAAAGTGCACACCTGCCCAGATCTCCATGTTTGACCTCTTGTGCATATCTCCCCAGCATAAACTGGCACTTGACCAAGCCCTTCAAAACACAGTTTTCCCAAAGGAAATAACACCCAAGAGATTCCAAATGATGGTTAACCATATAGCTGCTAACAAACATGCAACATTCACAAATTGTGATGTGCCTCTGCTAAACCCCTGCATAATGATCCTTTGCACTTGCTTGTCTAGGTCCACAAAAGCACTATTCATAGAGTCCTTGTTGATGGTGGGGCTATTTAAACATATGTACTCTAAATTTAATCAAGCAACTAGGCTATTTAGAATCTAGCATTGATGTCACAAGGAGGATACATATCAGATCTTATGACAAAGAGGAAAGATCCTCTAAAGGTATTATCATTCTAGCTGTCTGGATTGATCCATTTTTCAAGAACACTCCCTTCCAAATCCTAGATCTTGAGTTGGGATACAACATGTTACTAGGGAGACCATGGATACATGAAATGCAAGCCATACCTTCAACATACCATCAATGCATCAAGTTCCCACACTAGGGAGAAGAAATCATCATAGAGGGAGATCCAAATCCTTTCCAATACTGTAATGCGGTCCAAATTAGCACTGATAACTAGGTATCCTCAAACCAAGATGTAAGCATCACATCCTCTTCAAATTCAAATCCTAAGGATGTCACATGGAAAGAGGGAAAGATATCCATTACCGACAAGGTTTGTGGTGAATATAGCTACGAGGAAGCTTTCACTATCAAGAACATGCCTCAGAGCCCAAGAACATATGGCATGCCACAACCAGTTATTATAACAAAATCTCCAGAGCCTATTCTATTCAGATGTCCACCCACAACTTTTGTCAGATGGGGAGACATTGCAGAAGAAAATCCATTTGAACAAGATATAAATACATGGTTGTACCAATATCTATAAGAGACACTTCAACAACCCCTACCCATATCAAACTATGGAAATGGTTATACAATTCTATAAAGATTTGGGTATGATGGTACAACTGGTCTAGGGGCAAGACAACAAGGCTTAATGGAACTATCTCCCCCAACAACCTAGAGAAACAAGAGAGGGTTAGGCTATGGGAAACAAAGAACTAGGCCCATAATCAAAGACATCCAATTTGATCGGGAACAAATAGCAGAGCTGCATCGGGGGTAAAACCCAGAACATGTCTTGATAAGTAACATACTACAATAATTTTTGCCCATTGAGGTGGGAACCTCTCAAACCTGAATAAACCTCAACATAGTCATCAATGATAATGAAGGAAGTGAGACATCTGACAATCATTCTATCGAAACTAACTCCCACGAGTACGAGTGGAGATCCCTTCACAACTCCGAACCGTCGATCCCAGACTATTCCCCTTGGTTAGCCACAACCATACACCTTGAAGACTTGTTTGACCAATTATCCATTGATGACCAACCCTACATTGATAAACATTTAATTATCCATTCCTCAAGTGGTGCATCCACATCACAATCTAGGTTTTTCTGAACCATATCCATAGTCCCTTTCAACCAAATAGAGTCAAATCAACACAAGGGCCTATGTCTTGTACACCCAGAAATAATAGAGAAGGATCAACAACGACCGCCTAATATGGATGTCTTTGAGAATGATGAGGCTATTGTAGACTTCATGGGACTTGGAGAGGGAATGCCATCAGGAGACCATAAAGCAAGTTTCTGCATTGACCTTGACAGATCAACATACTTTGGGGAGGAAGCCCCTCTTTCCAGTCATCAAAAAATTTGAAAAGGAAAAAGGAATCATCAGTAAGTGAAAATCGAAAGGCACTTACTGACATAAAAAATGATAAAAAGATAAAACAAAATGTATCTTCTAGTGAAAACCTTACTGAGGCGCTAGAATATGGAAAGAAGGAACTCCTCCCATTGACAAAGGAAAAGTCGACATTGTTAGCGGAAGAAACAGAGGAAGTCAACTTGGGAGATGACAAGAACCCAAAAAGCATCTACTTGGAAAAATCACTCACCCCGGAGGAGAGAGAATAATTCATTAGTTTCTGAACAAGGAAAGAATGATCAATTTTGCATGGTCCAACTCGGACATGCCAAGATTAGATCCAGAGATTGTGTCGCATCATCTCTCATTGCTACCCAATGCCAAACCAATCAAATAGAAGCTAAGAAATATGCATCCCCTTGCTGCATTTCTAGTCAAGGAAAAATTGAAAAGCTCTTGGATGATAAGTTCATAAGACCAATCCCATACGCAGACTGGATATCTAACCTGGTACCAGTTACAAAGCACAGTGGTCAGATTCAAATTTGCACAGACTTTAGAGATCTCAACATAGCTTGTCGCAAGGATGACTTTCCTTTTCCTAACATTGATATGATAGTAGATCTAACTACTGGACATCAAATGCTATCACTCATGGATGGTTTTTTATGGTATAATCAGATAATGATCGCGCTAGAGGACCAACATAAAACAAATTTCACCTATCCTTGGGGCACATATTGTTGGAACGTCATGCCATCTGAGCAACATATCAAAGGGCCATGACAACTATCTTTCATGATCTCATCCACAAAAAAATGGAAGACTATGTTGATGACATACTAGCCAAGTCAATGCTTCACAAGGATCATCTATAAGTATTAGGACCAATCTTTGAAAGAATGTAGGAATACAAAGTTTGTTTAAACCCAAAGAAATGTGCATTCGGGGTCACAGCAGGGAAGCTAGTGGGGTTCATAGTGTCACATAGAGGCATTCAAGTAGACCCAGAGAAAGTCAAAGCAATATTGGAAATGCCACCACCATCCAACCTAAGGCAACTAAGGGGGTTACAAGGAAGGATCCAATCAAACAGGTGCTTCATATCTCAGCTAGTAGAAAAGTGCCACCCATTCCAACATCTACTGCACAAAGACATCAAATTCATATGGACAGAGCAATGTGAATAAGAAATCCAAATATTCAAGGACTATCTACCCATGTCTCTTATACTAGTGCCACCAGTCCAAGGTAGACCATTGCTTCTGTATATCTCAGCAACGGAGTCAGCATTAGGCATACTCTTGACACAACATGATGACACAACTAAAGAGAGAGCCATCTACTATCTAAGTAGAACATTGGTAGGATATGAGCTCAACTATATGCTAATTGAAAAATAATGCCTTGCAGTTGTCTTCACTTCCTAGAAGCTGAGACATTATATGTTGAGTCTCCAAACAAAGTTTATAACACGTATTGATCCTTTAAAGTACCTCCTAAGCAAATCAGCGCTCACCGAATGACTTGCAAAGTGGGTAATGATCTTAATTGAGTTTGACATTGAGTACATAGATAGAAAGGACATCAAAGGGAAAATGATTGCAGACCAACTAGCGGAGGCACCTATTCAGGATCACCAGCCTATTATTTCTAACTTTCCTGATGAGTCTATCATGACATTACAACTAGCGATCAAGGTATAGAAACTATACTTTTATGGGTCCTGCACAAACCATGGAGTAGGGGAAGGAATAGTGCTTATCACTCCAAATAATGATGCAATTCAAAAATATTTCAGACTCAACTTCCCCTACACAAAAAACATAACATAATATGAAGCACTAGTCATCGGATTAAAGACAACAATTCAATGGAGAATCAAGAACCTTAAAGTCTACGGATTTTCACAGTTGGTCATTAGCCAAGTCAACAATGATTATATGAAAAAATATGAGAAGCTAATACCATACAGAGAATAGACGGAAAGGTTGCACACTAAGTTCCAATACATCTTCTTTGACCAAATACCACGAGCTCAAAACAAAGTGGCAGATGTGATGGCTACCATAGCATCACTGATCGATATGTCAAGCAATGAAACACAATTCTAGTTTCTAGTGGAGCAACTCATGGTGCCATCACATCAAGCACCAATCATAGAATCAACATGCGTCCTTGTTGGCCATGAAACCCCATGGTACCAAGATGTATATAATTACCTCCAAACTAGTGTCTTACCTCCCAACTTGTCTAGAAACTAGAAAAGTCCCTCATCTGCCAAGCCTCTAGGTATACCATCCTCTCAAATATTCTATATAAATGAAGTCTAGATGGAACACTATTATGATGTCTCACTTCCACAGAATCCCAGAGAGCAATGTACGAGGTACATGAAGGAATTTGTGGAACACACAGAGGTGGAAACAACTTGGCTAAGAAGATCATCTGCATGGGATACTACTGGCCCACAGTAGAGACATATGCAAACAAATATGTACAAACATGTAGGAAATGTCAGATACATGGAGACCTCATCCATGCACCAGCCCAAGAATTGAATCCTATCACTTCATTTTTGCCATTTTCCATGTGGGGATTTGACCTAGTGGGACAAATTACACCTTCTTTAGAAAATGGACACAAATACATCATAGCAGCAAAAAAGTACTCCACTAAGTGGGTGGAAGAAATTCCCCTCACTTACATAACTGGAAAG
The DNA here is from genome assembly GCA_018584345.1 of Thuja plicata. Classification (NCBI taxonomy): domain Eukaryota; kingdom Viridiplantae; phylum Streptophyta; class Pinopsida; order Cupressales; family Cupressaceae; genus Thuja; species Thuja plicata. Next base: position 4,425,010 of record MU227494.1, on the reverse strand, counting down.
CAGATATCAATGTTCATACTCAACCACATCATCTATCGATACGAGATTCCTCAAACCATCCTGATAGATCACGGTACACCCTTCCAAAACAAAGATGTTGAAGAGCTATGTGAATAGTTCCAAATAAAACAAGGGTTCTCTTCATTCTATTATCCTCAAGGGAATGGCTAGGCTGAAGTAACAAACAAGACCATTTTGAAAATCCTAAAGAAAATAGTTAACGAATCAGGGCAAGACTGTCATTTACAGCTTAGTCTCACATTACGGGCATACAAAAATAGCGTGAGAACACCTAAAGGAGCCACTCCTTTCTCCCTAGTAAATGGATCAGAGGTGGTCCTACCCCTTGAAGTGGAAATCCCATCCCTGAGGATATCATTAAAGAACCTGATTTTAGATAAAGACTACAAAGTAGCAAGGCTCAGTGAACTAGAACTACTACATGAAAGAAGACAACACACATTCAACCACTTATAAGGCTATCAGAATTGCCTTAAAAGGAACTATTAAAATAAGGTGAGGCGACAAAAATTTGAGGTAGGAGACCTTGTCCTCATGGAAAATCAAAAGAACCAAGTAGAAAGAGTGAAACCAGGAAAGTTTGAGTCTAATTGACTAGGACCCTATGCCATTGTCACCTCTACCCAGAGTGGGGCATACCAATTGGAAACACCAGAAGGAGATCTGCTCCCTGGATAAATCAACAACATGCACCTCAAAAGGTTCTACACTTGAGGTCTCAATGGTTGAGGCACCTATCTACATATCCAAAAAATACAAAAAGATAAAAAAAAATATATAAAATGTTACCTTTGTGAAAACCTGGCAATCAGGTGCCTTGGTGACAACAAAAAAATAAAAAAATAAAAAAGTAAAGAGAAACAAAATTTCTCTCTCAGTGAAAAACCTGGAAAATAGGCACTATTGAGTAGTTACCTTGGTGAAAACCTGGCAAACAGGCACCAAGTGTTCAAATCCAACTTCACCATCAATGAACTCCAAGATCAAAAGGTTGAGCACAATTAAAATGCAAGACTGACTACCCAAGCTATATCCAGAAGCACAATCCCCTTTGAGCACCAACATGTATCCATGGTTAATACTGGTCCACCAGACTAGGGGGCGATTCTAAAATGTCCTGAAAAAATCTAAAAAATCAGAAAACTCATCAAAAATCCCCAAAAATTGGAAAACACATCAAAATCCTAAAAAGATCAAAATGTCCTGAAAAAAATCAATCTTCATAAAAAATAATCAAAAAATTGCAAAAATCCCAAGCAATAAAGCCAACTCAGTTATCAAAAAAGTAAAGGGTGATCATGCCATGTCAATCAATGTCACAATCATGAGCTTTGTGAATCAGTATTGGGTCCATATGACACAACTTTATCAATCTATAAAATCTATCAGCAAGCAAACTGGCGACCAAGAAAATCTATCAAATGTCACAATCATGAGCTTTGCAAATTAGCATTGGGCCCATCTGACACAACTTGATCAACCACCAAAATGATCAAAATCAACCAATCATATCAATCATCTTACATAGTGATGAATACGCTTAAAACCAGACAAGTTAGTCTTATACAAGTCATTTATTAGTGAAACCAGACACAATCGAAGAAATCAAGCCAATCAAGCCTATCAAAAGAGTCAAGCCAATCAAGAGAATCAAACTGAATCAAGGAATCATCAAAAAATGTTGACTAGGTTAGTTGGTTGGTCAGATGTCAGTCTATATTTCGTTGTTATGTTCTTACGCTACTCCAGGATCTACCAAGTGAGGAGAGTAGCTATGAAGGATCATTACTTATTTTCTTTGATTGTTGTCTGTTGAATGTTCACTTCAATTTCAGGGCTATGATAATTTATGATAAATGTAATAGGTGTTGTCCCTTATTTGGCAACCACACAGTTCCATGATATGAGCTTAATCCTGGGAAAGAATTGGAAATTCCTTCTCTTTTATCTGCTTGTTTATTTACCAAATAGAATCAAGAGCTCATGGTGCTATTCAGATGGACTCTGGGTGCGTTGGAGTTCTATCTTGGTTTCTATGGTCTTTTTTTTTTTGCAATCAAGAGCTCATGATGCTATCCAGATGGACTCTAGGTGCGTAGGAGTTCTATCTTGTTTACTTTGGTCTTTTCTTTACAGAATCAAGAGCTCATGGTGTTATCCAGATGGACTCTGGGTGCATAGGATTTCTATCTTGGTTTCCTTTTTTTGGTTTATTTAGAGGGCAAAGCGGTATCCAGATGGTCAATATCTAGGTGCTTTTGACTCTCTTTCTTTTCAAACAGGGAACATAGATGAACCCAGCTGGTCAATATGTGGGTGCACTAAGTTCTCTTTCTATTCAATCTCTCTACTCCCAATTATCAAGAGGTCGTGGCGGTATCCAGATGGTATGTGATATGGATGCATTGGACACTCTTTAGAATTTCATAAAAAGATGCAATCATGACAAAAATTGGAAATGTGACAGCGACTTGGGTCACCCATCTACTCTATCAATTCATACCTATCAATCATCAACCATCCTTTATATAAATTCATATTGATCAATCGATCCCAGAGAACATTCCAAACTAACTTCCTTCTAACTAACACATGCATTACTCATATATTTTTGCATAGTAGATTGCATTCATTTATTACATAAGAAAAATCCAAAACATGTGCATAATAGATCATATAATCAATGCATCCATCATCAATAACATCATAACTAACATAGTAATGCATTTATCATCATCATATAGTGATTCACATTTTCAACAAATTAATGCTCATCTGACGCATTTTCTATGCTTAATTTGTTGAGGGGGCATATAGTCCACTTGCTATCACTGGGGCAGGATCAAATCTAAAAATTCTTTGACACAACATAATGAATCACATTGCATCAAAGAGTTGCAAATGTAGACACCCTAAAATGGACAAGCTTGCGACTTTACATTAAAAACACTAATTTTCATCTATTAATTAATGGTTTTTTAATCATTAATTAATCATCTATTTTCTTCTAAATTCATTTTCCAAATCATCTAATCAAATTTCCAAAATTAATCAAATAATTAATTTAATTTAATTAATTAACCTTAATTGATTAATTACCATTAATTAATTAATTAAATTCAATTTTCTATAGTTTAAATTGAAATATTTAAACTTGCTAATTAAATTCTTCCAATTAAATTAATTTAATTTCATCAAATAAAGCAATTCTAAATCAAAAAGAATTCAATTATCTCATATGTTGAAAACTTTAAATATATAAATGAATTAAATATTCATTTATTTTCAAGGAGATAATCCTTAATTAGATCACATGGGTTACTCTACCCATCTCTCCAGTTCACATGGGTAACTCCACCCATCTCTCTAATTCACATGGGTAACTCCACCCATCTCTTCAGTTCTAAAAGTTAACTCACAATTAGCTCTTTAGTCAACCAAACTCTATCTCATCTTTACCAATTGAAGAGGTGGAGTTTACTGATGGCTTCTCCATTTTCCTTTAATCTCAACCATTCATCTCCCTATCTCTGGGATTGATCTCAACCGTTCATATCATCCTCAATTCCTATATAATGAACCCTTCATAACCATTTGAAGGATCTAGGATTTCAAGCTCTCGTGCGCCATTACTCTATCAGTTTGGTTCTAGCATTCAAGCCATCTTGCGATCGCACACCCATTTCAAGTATGAAATTCTCGACACTTCTCAAGTTATAGACGCTGCCCACACCAATACAGAGCATCAAAACATAGCGTTTTGGAAGGAGTAGAGAGAGACAATAGAAGCTTCAAGCACTTTGGGGTTTTCATTCATTTTTTTTCCTTTCTTTGCTTGTACATTTTATTGGTTACATTTTAAGTTATTCATTATTGGTAGCTTTGTGCATTTGGTTTATATCATTGCAAAATAGTGCTACTAACCTTAGCCTTTGGAAAGCATGGGAACCATGAATCTTGAAGAGAGGCGTACACTACCATTTTCAACATTCAAGCATTCAAAAGATACTATCATGGGGTAGCAACTACGGATTGTGAGTTTGGTTGGAATACTTTAGCCTTGGGGGCTTGGTATGCTTTCTTTATCATATTCAAATCTATGCATTGCTTTCTCATTTTCACTTCATGTTAGGGTTTTAATCTAGAGGATTAGATCTTGGCATTACACATTCAAAGCTCTTTCTAAGAGCAACACACACACATACATTCTACTATATTCGTCTATTCGTGGAGGTGGAAAACACAAAAATGGGGGTTTGACTAAGGCAAAACCCTATATAGCCACCCCAAAACCCCCTTTTTCAGATATTTGTAGGTGTTGTTTAAGGAGTTGCAGGTCGAAATCGAACATTCTATTCTGGGTCAAAATCGACATTCTATGCTGGGTCATAATTAGAGGTCGATTCTTCCCTAGGTCTGAATAAAAAATTCTAGGTCAATAGTTACATTGACTTGAGGGTCAAAATCAAAACTGAGCTAGTTCAGAAAATGATTTCTAGGTTCGGTTGCAGATTTTCCAGAAACTCAACACAGGCATCAAAAAAAGGGTATTCCTAGATCTGCTATGATGTGAGGTAGGTATTTTACTCCATTATTCTTTGCAATTATTTCCAAGATTTACATTCCTTATCATAAAAATTAAATGTAAATGGTTGAATGTGGCTTACGGTCACTTTTATATGCAAGTCTCCATTGTTAAAACCCTATTTAAAAGATCATCTAAATTTACCCTTTACACTACCATACAATGCTCTTAAGATGGGATTACCTATTAGAGAAGGATACAATAATAAATAAAGTGAACCAATATACCATCTCAACCTCACATAAATAGAGATGGAGTAGTTTGATATTATCTCCAGTATGATAACCACTACCTGGGATTTGAAAACAAGCTTCGCTCATCACCAAAGTGATGTGTTTGAATTGGAAGTCGAGAGAGATCACGGTGAATTTAGTTTTACCCTTGCCAAAATGAAAGAGTAAGAGGTCATCGACTTCATGCAAGAGCTTCTAAACCTATTGGAAATGGGAGTGGACCCAGCCCTACACTAACTATTACTACATCTTTCTCAGTAATGAAAATAGAATACAATTTTGTTCTTTTTGTAATCATTTCTATAGTGGGTAGTTATCGATGCTATAAAGCATACGTTTTGTTTTTCTAAAGGGGGGAAGGAAATGAAAATAAAATAGTGTAAGACCGGAAAAAGGAATATTAAGCACATTAAGAGTAACCAAATACCCTAAAAAACATGCAAACCTATCTAATTTACCATTAAAGCCATTGAAATGAGAGTTCAAAACATATGCAAATAAACATAAAAATCCCTTCAATTAAAGCTCCAATGTTCTCCTTTCTTCTCCATTGAGTTGATTTGACATTGCTCTTTGAAAATCACAAGTGCACAAAGATTCAAAAGCACAAATTGATAACAAGAATACTAGGAGATAGTGGTTCTATATTTGATTGAGAGAATTGATCTCAATTCATAGGAGATGAGAACTCAAATTGCAGAATTAGAAATTAGATATTCAAATTGGAAATTTGCATTGATTATGACACTTGGTAAAAATGGAAAAGGAAATATGCCATTGTTATGACAATGTAAGCTAAATTAGTGGATGGATAGATTTAAGAAATGTGAAAGGAAAGTGTAAGAGGTGAATCTAATTAATAGGATATGGAGGCTAAATAATAGGAAGAGGATAAGTGAGGTCGACTTATGAGGATTTAAATTAACTAAGAATTCCATATTCCTCACAAAAGGTAATTAGCACTTATGAAATTAAAAATTCCATAAATCAGGAAATTAGGAAATTAATTAATAGGTCATTAATTAATTGTGGAGACTTAGGATAATGAATGAATAAATATTATTTATTCATAAAAGCTAGGGATAAATCATAGGTCATTCATCTCGAGAGGATAAATTAGCAAATCATTGGCCGAATCAAAGGCATTAATGTGCAATTGAATTGATTTTTATGATATTGATAAGGATTAGGATAGTTTCAAGGAATCAAAGAAACGTTGACAATGCTCTCAAATAATGATGTATGAAAATGATTAAATTGCATCAATGAACTTTGATGATGCTAGAGGATTGATAAGGACAAGGAGACATCGATGAACTTGGACAATGCTCCTAAAATAATAATGATCTAAAATAACATTGATGAACTTGGATGATTCTATTGAATTGATGATGATAGGTTGATAGTGATAGCATCGATGAACTTGGACAATTCTATTAAATGGATGATGAAAAGGGATGAGACATTGATGAACTTGGAAAATGCCCCTAGAATGATTGGAATGGATCAAAATGATCCTGGGATGATTAAAAAGAGATTAGGAATTATTTCAATTTTTTTAGGATGATTTGATATGGCTTAGGAACATTTAGGATCAAATAGGATTGGTTTAGGAATATTTAGGATTGATCGGGATCGATTAGGATCGATCAGGAAATGATCAATTTGGCCAATAGGACAAAACTATTTGCAATTAATTGAATAATTGACAATATTTAATTAATGATGAAATAAAAATGTTGTCATATAATAAAGACCATATGCACAACATAGAGGAATAATTAGAACAAAAAAACTATTTGAATTGTAATGCCAAAAATGTTAAACACATAGACTAGTAGGTTCGAACCATTTTGGAGTGTCTACATTTCACCCCTCTTTGATACAATGCAATTGTGAGCATTGTGTCAAAGAATTTTGAAGGAAATCACATTAAAAAATGCCCTAATGACAATGGGATACATGGATGCCCCCTTGATAAATTGACCAAAAAATGCAAGTGATAGGTCAATTTGTGGACAATGACGAGACAGATCCACAATAAAGATCAAAAATTAGATGTCAAATGCAAAAGTTATGAGGCTCATAATGCAAAAATCATTGTGAGAAACACAAAAAGTAAGGGATTCATGTCAATCTAAGAAACCAAGAGGCTATAAAAAGGCTTGGAGAGGAGTTTGGAGGTCATTTTCACTCTTACTTTTGGAAAAATTTGAGCTCTAGAGCTAGGAGAATGGATCAAGTTCTAGTGGAGAATCAACACAGGGAATGAGTCTAGAGCTACCGATGGTCAGAAGATGCAGGATGAGAGGTGATTACATGAGAGCCACTTAGTTGTTTCAAGTTTTTTCACGCATTTATAGGTAGTTAGGCTCCCAAAATGAGGTCAAAATGTGGTCAAAGGGGTTTATTTATGCTCACACGTGCCAAGTGTGTAGAAATGCACTTGGCATGCCAAGTGCGGCTGTGGATGTACTTGGTTGGCCAAGTTATGCAGTTGGTTAGGCCTTCTACAAATTGGGTACATACAGAGTATGAAGGGTTCTAAACCTTCCTAAACTTTCCTAAACAAGTTAAAACCCTAGGAGAAGTCCCAAAATAGGTCAAAGTTGGTCAAACATGGTCAGAGTTGGCCAAAAAGCAATAGAAAGTACAAAAATTTGATCAAATTGCATGGTAATCCCAAGAGAATTTGGCTCTACTATAGAGATGGGAGAGTTTGCCCACATGCCTAGATCTCCACCATAGGTTGAGCGCCCATGATAGGCATCTCCTTGCCTCATTAGGATTGTAATACATCACTTATATTACTGAGATTAGGGTAAATTGAGGATTGATCATAGCATTGGCGGAGTGATGGCACTCTGAGATGAGTTCATTCCACCTACCAATAGGGGAGGTGACAGTGAAGTTAGAGGATGTATTGTTTTTCCTCTGGATATCGATACATGGAGAGTTGGAAGAGTATAACCCCACTATAGGGAGACAAGAACTACATATACTATTTGATAGAGATGATGATGATCTGGACATCGAAGATTATGAGATTAGGTGGGAGACTGTTGTCGGTCAGCATGACAGATTAGTGGCAGTGATATGATGCATGATTATAGGATTGCTAGTGCTAGATAGACAATGAAACAAATTCCCTATTGGATTGGAGAGAGTGCTAGAAAGGATGATCATGGATGGTACTGTGTTTGTGTGGGGTCCATGCATGCTTGCAAAGACATATTATCATCTACATTATGCGGCATATAGATGGGGATTATCTATTACTAGTGGCATCACATTGCTATAGGTTTGGGCCTATGAGCATATAGGAGTATTCTATCCTATTGTAGCAAGATTTTTTATTACAGATATGTCATATGTATACTTCTATAGAGGAGCACTAGCACAGGGGCCTCTAGGATATGCTCTATAATTAAGGGATGAGATGGATACTTTGAGGGATTTCACGTGGTGACCATACAGAGATTACCCTAGATGGGATGACGATAGAGAAAAATTGTCATACTGTAGGCATGAGAGGTATTTCACTGGGTTTACTATTATAGGACATGTGGTTATTGATCTACAAGTGCTAGAGAGAGTGCATAGGTAGTTTGGGGAGGGGCAGGGAGTGCCGATAGGGATGGCCCTATTTTCACACTTGAGAGGCAATATCAGAGTATGGGGTGCACTACTGAGGCCATAGGTGGTATATGCAGAGTTTAATTAGTTACAACCTAGAGAGTGGGTAGTTGGAGGTGAGGTTGTAGATGCAAGGACAACATAATATTATGATAGATGGTTTGCGCAACACATACCTATTCCTCTAATAGATCTGGATGTACCAGTGCTGAGATTATAGGTGCTAAGAGACAAGAGAATGGAGGAGGAGGATGAGGAGGAGGAAAACAATACTAAGGAGGATTATGAGGATGAGGAGAGAAACACAAATTATAGTAGTGAGGATGGGGATGGCATTAATAGTGATCCCGATGCTATGTCTATGCAGGTGGATGATGACATGGAGGCTCCACTAGGGGATGAGGATGTGCAGATACATGAGGATAGAGGTGGGATAGACATACAACAACAATAACACATATCAGAGTTGACATATCATATAGATAGATTGATTCTCGAGAGAGACAAAGACCAAGCAACATGGGCTATAGAGAAAGAAACATGGGGGACAAAGTGATCAACATTCATAGCACGGTTAGACCATTTGATAATAGACATGGATACATTGATTCCCTCTAGGGATATAGATTAGGAAACACTTGTGACACATATGGACATATTAATAGTAGAGAGGGATGCAACAATAGCCTCTCGATAAACAAGTTGGTCCAGAGCACATAGAGTTGAGGATGAGTCATGACATTTTATCAGTGCCATTGCAGATGCAGGTGTACGCAATGTCGCAGGGATGCTAGGGGATTCTCAAGAAGATAAATAGTACTAGAGGGACATGTACAGGAGGGATGTACCATAAGATAAGTGGCCACCGAGTTAAAAATATTCTTTTAGAATATCATACTCTCAGAGGACACAAAGTAGCAGAGGAGTATTTGGACTGAGGGGGCCACCTAGGTCAGGTCAGATAGGACAACATGTAGGAGGAACTTCATCCTCTAGACATGCCAAAGATAAGGAGGATGAAGAGAGTAGAGGCTGACATGGGACTCTCCCTAGTGGAGGGACATTTTTTATAAATATACTATAAATCATGAGCCTGTGGGTCTTAGTGTATACGGACACCTTGATTTTTGTACTCTGATACTTTTTTGAGATATATAAATGATATGAAGCTACATTATGATTATTTTTCCTATGTACATGGATGCTTATGCACATGATTTTATTTTCCTATTATATTATGATGCTCAGATATTGCGATGTACTTATTTTCTATGCAATATATACATGTATGCATGCAACATTATTTTTTGGAATTTTTCAGAACCGTATGAATGCAAAATGCAAATATATTTTGGGATTTTCTTGTTTATAAATGTTTGGATACAGGATGCACATGTTTTTTTGGAGTTGTCTTTTATAGATGCATGTATGTCATATGGTCCTTTTTTTTTTGTGCTGTACCTATTAGGATTAAGTAATACTAAGGGGGGTGAATCAATATTACAATACTTTAAACTTAAACCAAGTAAATTAAAACTTAACCAGGTAATTGTTGAAATCAAAAGAACATAAACACAAAACACACAACTCATAACACCATGAGTTTTTTGTCAAGGAAACCTTGGCCAAGGGAAAACCCTAGTGGGGATGGTACCCACAAATATGCACTAAAAGTATACTATCCCTATTAGGAGACTTAGTCCTGTTAGGAGCTGATTATTACATTAGTGCATTTGATTTTTAGAGGAATATAAAACAATGTTAAAGGTACACTAAGCTCACTTCTCATACAATTAGAAATGAGATTCTGTTACAATGCTTTATCAAGAATGAAAAATACAAGCATCTGCTATGCTTAGGTAGTTCCAATTGTAGTTCGCATTACCATATGACTGATTTTGATATCACAATGTATCCATAGAAATCTTTGCATCCATACCAATCTATCACACATCAATCACATTCATCGCTTCTCAAAAATATGTTCTTATATATACATTGTTACATATCCAGTCAGCTTCCAATTACATCAAAAAATAGAATTAATACTTATAAAAAATATAATTACCAAGTCGGCAATAATACACTATCAAAACATAGGTAATCCACAATCTGAATCCAATATAGCACGTTTGGAATTCATATTATACTCCCTCAATCATCGCAACTATTTATTTGCCTTGTATTACCGTTACTCTATCTTTGCATATCTTCATCATACTGTAACTTACTATGATCAACTTCAAAACATAATTGATCTTAACTAAAGGTCACACATATCCCAAAATAGCTTCTCCTAAGCTCACATGTCTTTATTCATCATGTATTATCTTTGCTGAACAAAAATGTACTCATGTACCTTGTAACTCTGCTTTCTAAACTTAGTCATTTTGTAGTCCTTAACTCCAAAACTATGTTTCACACTATGCGATCATCCATAAGATATTTGTTTCCATAAATGAAAACCCTTAAGTGTTCTAGAACACTCCTTAATGAACCACTTGCCAAAAATATCTCCCTTTGGCATTGATGGAAACACTTAGTGAAAAATGACTAAGTGTCAATACCAAAAAATATATACACAACAATCTTTATCTCCTTTACATATATATTCTCTACTCTATACATTTTTAATATCTTCTCTTCTCCCCCTTTGACATCAATGGAAAAGGTATACAAAAATGTAGAATACATAATAAGAATTTTCCACTGCTTACCAAAAATTATACCATCTTTATCACATCTTGGAAGGATCTCTCCAAGATCTTCACTTCCTCTAACCAAGTCTTCACCAATATATGACTCACATGAATCAACCCATTCAGTGTAAAAGATGATGTCTCTGCTACCTTTAGCTAGGTAGGCATATGTTCAATGAGGGCATGCACTATCTTGTTCATGTCATAAAGATGGGTCTCAAGGATTGATAACTTAGGAGTGATTAAACTCTTCAGCANACTCACATGAATCAACCCATTCAGTGTAAAAGATGATGTCTCTGCTACCTTTAGCTAGGTAGGCATATGTTCAATGAGGGCATGCACTGTCTTGTTCATGTCATAAAGATGGGTCTCAAGGATTGATAACTTAGGAGTGATTAAACTCTTCAGCATACCAAATCTTCCCACAACTCTCCCTTTCTCTATATCCAAAACACTTAGTTTTTCTAATATTCTAGACACTTCTTTTTCTAACTCCAATATAGAGTGTGAAGAGGTCTCACAAGTGTCCATCATCTTGTCTAGAGTTAGTCTTTCCTTTTCTATTATCTCCTCAATTTTTTTGAGATGTCTAATAGGATTTATATAGTAACTATATAAATTCCTTCCATGTGATACACAACTCCTTGCCTAAGATATAGTATTGTTCAATATGCCCAAGTTCCATGAGATAGAATTGAAAACTTCTTCCAACTTCTTCGTGAGGTACTTCTTCTCTTCTTTCTCTTCAACAATCTTATCCAAGGACTCATAGTGACTGTTAAAGTCATCTAGTACCCTATTTAAGTTCTCTGCACTGTCCTTTGATTGGAAAGAAAAATGTATAGGTAGGAGTTTAATTACAGTATCAAATGCTCTTTCCATTACCCTTGTCTTCCTCTCACCTTTCTACTCAGATCTCTCTTTCAATTTAGCAAATGTGATGTAGGATAACTTCATCAAATCATCCATATTTTTAACACCAATGCTTATATTCTTATCGTCACTTGCCAAAAATAAAGATGAAGAAACAGATGCATGAGTTTCCTATTTCTCTTCAACTTTATTTGCTGTTTATTTCACTACTTCAACTTCTCTTATTTTCCGCTCTTCTTTATCTGCCATTTCTAGAAAAATGCTTCCTTCAATGTTGGTATCTTTCTCAAAAGGATCACTAACATGCTGTGAGGTATCCAAAGATATAGCCACACCAGGAAAAAATAAATCTAGTTGCTTCATAGTACTCACAAATTGACTAGTGTCTTGGCCCATTGATTTGTCAAGACTTATTTCTGCCATCCTTGACGACACACCTTTTCAATAGTTCTAGGCTTAGTAGCATTTGGTCGTGAGGAATTCTTAGGTTCAGTACCCATCATAACCTTATCCACAACCTTCTATGTTTCCTCAATCACTTCATCGTACCTTATCCCTATTATCTTTACCAATCTTGACTTATTTCTCAACAACAATTTTAAAGCATTCAAGATCTTCTCCATCTCCTTAATAGAAACAACAGGTAACATGTCTTCAATTTCTTGTACTATGATTGCTTCACCTTCTATTTGTGCTAGTTGTTTCCTCATCTCTAATTTGTCATAGAGTTCCTCAGGTATACTACCTTAAAATTCTAACAAGTTCTTATTGAAAACAAGTAAGTGATTTATTATCATGTCTTCAATAAAAGTCTGATTAGATGCATCATACCTTACATAAAATCTGGACAAGGTATTAAGTTTTCCTTTCTCAAATATTCTCTTCTCAAGTATCTTTATGTCAGGTTTCTAGATATGTTTCACATCTGGAATCTTCTCTTCTACTTTCTTCTCTTTTCCTTTCTCCTCTTCTCCTTTCTTTTCTTCTCCCTTCTCTTCAAAATCTATCCTCTTTCTTTTAGGTAGAGAGTCTTGTTTAGTGGACCTTTTATTCCTTCTCATAAATTTCATAATTTTCTCTTTCTACGATGTTTTCTTTGGTGGTTTAGGTGGTGTTTTAGATATATCAATCACAGTAGAAGGTGGACTAATTACCTGTGTGCTTGAATGTGACCTCTAAATCAGGCACAAACTCAGCATAGTCTTTACTCAATTGTTCAATTCACAAAGACAAACATTAATTGTTTATCCTGCAAATTCAATTGAAGTGACTTGTTGCCTCCTAATTAGTTGGGGATGTCAAATTTGCTCTTAGAATGAGAGCCAACAACCTGACCATTGCTAACATGGAGGATTTCTAAAGCATGAGAGAAGATGAAATTGCCATTAATCCATGAATGCACTATAATTAATCTATGAAATGAGATTGCTCTTAATCTAGAAAT
>MU227494.1:4376369-4387943 GCA_018584345.1 Thuja plicata | reverse complement strand
TTGGATGATCATGGAGACTAGCATCCTTGCTTTTTCTCTTTGAATCTCCCATTTCATGGTGTACTTGTAGGGGCACAACTAGGTCAATCTGAGGGCCTCCATCACAAACCTTTGCACTCCATGAATAGGGAGCTATGAGTCGATATTTGAGGCCTCATTCTTGAACAACCTTGGATGGAATGACTCATAGAAGTGTGACACATTTTAAGTACACAAGGATAATACCACTTCATCCTAGGTTCAACTGCCTCAAAGAAAACATAATCAGTTTCGACCATGGAATATATTGTATCTTTGTACTTCTCTACCAATGCCTTAAGAATCCTTTCTCTTTCCTTCATCTATCTCTGCAAGGTTTTGATCATCCCAAATAACTCACCATCAACCCATGTACTATTTTGTCTTCTATAGCTTTGTGTGATCTGAATTCCAGTGGGTTTAGTGTCCTTCCAAGCTCTAGGATGCATACCAGGAAAACTATGTACAATATGAATATACATGTGTATCAATAGAGATCCAAACCTAAATGAATTTCACTTATCCTTCTTAATTTTATTTATATTCTCCAAGAGTTGTTGTGCAATTATTTCACAAAGTTTATATTTAATGTTTTCCTTAACCATTTTGTATGCCATCAAAATCACTCCTGCCAATACCGAGTTAGGTCGGAAGCTATAATGTAGTTTGTATCCAAGGATTTTTGAAACCAATTTGACATCTTGCTAAAATATATCATTGACAATCATCTCTCTCTTATCCAATCACAAATGCATTAGGGTTTCCACCTGTTTCTTTATGTTTTTGTTTGCAATAGGAATGACTCCAGAATTGTCCAAACTTGTTATACTATGAATCAACTTATTGCATATCTTCATAGGCTGATCTCAAAGCCAAATGAACTGGTCATGAAATTTTCTCAAAATTATTTTAATCCATTGCTCTTCTTCAAATTCATAAATTTTATTCATCTGCATGATACTCAAATTTTCAAGGTGTGCAAACTCAAATTTCATCTTTCCATCTGCTCCAATCATGTCCTTCATCTCTGAATATATCTCAAAGTCTCCTAGAGACTCATACTTACAATGAATGTAAGCCCTAGTTTCTTTTACATATAGAAGGCCATAGGGTGTTTGCAAAAATGCACCTTCAGGATCATCCTCAGTTGATTTGAATGAGTGTTTCTTAAACTTATACATAGGCCTTTTAGCAACATCAAAAATCAATGGAGTATCCATAACCAAAGCTTCGTAAATGATCTAAATACCTTTTATCTACCAATTTTTGTGAATTTATGCTTTGATAAAATGCTCAACGCACTTTATTCTTTTCTTATTTTTCTCTAATCTCTATTCTCCTTTGGGTCTATTCTTTGATTGATGTTTGAACAAGGTCTTTTGATTAACCTTATAATTCACTGTGTAAAGAATCAATGCAGTTCCCAATAAAATAATCTTTACACATAATCTAGTCAATTAAAAATATCATGATCATAGGATATAGACTGCAAAGCAATGCAATCTTAGATATGTGCTCCAAAAAATCTCCACATATTCTCACTAAGCTTGCAAGAGCTTAATCCTTATAATTAGGGGCTGGATAGATTTCTAATGTTTGCTTCCAATGCTCACCCTAAGGCTATGCTTGGCCATCTCCGTTGATGTATAAATGTTAGCATCAGACAAGGGCTCAATAGTATCTACTGACTCTCCCTAAACCAATACCTCACTTGTTTCTTTTACCTTCCACACCTTACCATTATTTTCATCTTTTGGTTTTCTGTAATGACTTTTTAATTTATCCATGTATTCTGCAAGACTCTTACCAATATCACCAATATTGTTCATTATAACTACAGGTTGTGGTCCTCTTCTGTTATTATTTCTACAGTACCTTCAAAAATGTATATATGTCCTAGATTGTTACATTTGTATCATGTAGGAGGTGGTATGTTCTGATTAACCCACAACTTACAATACCTTGCGATGTGTCCAAATTTATTGTATTTGTAACATGTGATCTTAGCTGTTGTTTCTTCCTTAATGTAATCTTGCTTGATTCTAGATTGATCAACCTTCCTATATTCTACTTTCTTGTGTCCATATGCATGAGAATTGTTGTATTCTCTCTTCATGTGTCTAATTTTGTTGCATCCAAAGCATCTACCTCTAAAAGGTCTGATATATTCTTTATGTTTTTCAAGATCATCAATCTTCACTTCAGATTTTAATTCTTAAGTCTTTGAAGATTCAGCTTCATTGAATTCAACTCCAGTCATGTCTCCTTTAGGTTTCTGTCTATCTCTCTACTCATCAATCTTATCATTGCTCACATGAATTTTTTAAATGTGTTTCTTAGCTTCAACAAGTTCTCCTTTTATGATATGATTATATTTCTCTAATTCCATATATTTGGTCTTGCAGTGATCAAGTTTAGTCTACATTTTTCCCATCTGAATATTAGCACCTTGTAAGCTTTCTTCAATTTTGTTTCTAGCATCCTTTTCCTGTTGACTTTATTTATCCATCTGAAGGGAATTATCTTCATGATCAAGCTTCAAAGCATCTTTCTCTTGTTCAAGTTGTTTTATCTTATCTGATGTATCATTGTCAGAGTCCTCTTTTATCTTATCCATGAGATCTTATCTCTAATTTCTGGAAAGTTCAAATTGTTCTTTTAGTTTCTTGATGAATCCCTCTTCTCTTCTCAATTTGAATTTCAAGTCACCATTTTTTGCTTTATCTTTATGCAGGTCTTCATGTGCTACTTCAAATTTTTCTTCCAAACTTTCAGAATCCATCTTGATCTCCCTTAAGCTGTTAGGCTTTCTCTCCAAGGGCCAAAAGCTCTGATACCAATTGTTAGGATTAAGTAATACTAAGAGGGGGGGGGGGGGGGAATNTAAGAGGGGGGGGGGGGGTGAATCAATATTACAACACTTTAAACTTAAACCAAGTAAATTACAACTTAACCAGATAATTTTTGAAATCAAAAGAACATAAACACAAAATACAAAAATCATAACACCATGAATTTGTTATCGAGGAAACCCTAGCACTAATAAAATTTAGCATAATTTTCAACGCATAGTGGTCACTTTTGTGACTCAAAAATGTTGAACATTCGACCGATGTGGTCGTCAAAATTTTTTGTGTCGAAGTATTCAATGAATAACATATTGGTCAGAATACCGATGACCCAATGGTTAAAAAAAAAGGGCTATGTAGTCAAGAATTGTAAGCGCCTTGCATGACCAACCCATTTTACAATTGGTTGAACTTATGACAACTGTACGATACAAATAGTTGAAAAAAATGATGACAATGCTATATAAGCGACGTCATAATCATCAGAAAACAATGGGGTTTGGGTCGGTATACCAACGACTAGACTTCGATCATTTCATCATTTATATAATTTTCTCATGGCTCAATTCATCATTGATATAGCTTTCTCATTGATTATTAAATCAACTAAGGTCAAAATATTGATGACTTATTTTTTTTTTTAAATCAAAATTTTATGTGCTTATATTTTGGTCCATCATGATATTGTCTTAGTAATGTATTATTTTATTGTTGGCCTAATCTAGCTCTTGATTAATTTATAATTAATCACACTTTGGCAAGGAATATCTTCTTGGGTGGAAACTTAACTCTTCTTGCCACCCAAAATCAAGGAGTTACTTCCTTTTTGTTTGAGAATTATTGGTTATTGCTTATTGGCTCATTTTGGATTATCATGAATCATTCATACATGTGACTGATAATAAGCACTCTACATTTTATTCATGCCTTGGAAACTATCTCCATCGTCTATTGATAAGTGAATGTTGGGGCAGTGTTGTTACTAAGGGGGTACTAGATTTAACATGGAAATCATCTTGAGCTGTTGAAATCAGGTCTCCCTCAATCATAAATGAACTACGCATGATTTCCTTCATTGATATTAGTTTTTATAATGAATACTAGTCTTGTGTATGCTACAAGATTCCTTCTATGAGATTCAAATTATGTTTTTTTCATTTAGACTTATCAAAATTTGGTGCATTCAACTTATCTAGTTTGAGTATTATAAGAATGTTTATTTATGTGCTTTGATAAGATTCAATAAATATATGTGCACTTGATAAGAATGGATATGTCTATACACCTAATAAGATATGAATATCTATGCATTTGTAAAGGATAGGTATATTTGTTCTTTGATAGGGAATATATTATCTTGTGTTTATTCTCAGTACTAAGCTTATATTGGATGTACCATGCCTTCATCATTAAATATCTTGTTGAATGACCTTAGTGACATGCGTTAGTATTTTCATTAACATCAAGTCAAGAGAATAAAATTCTAGTATGGTGAATTTGCATTACTGCCTGCACTATTGGATTAAATCAAGTAATCTCATATGAGTGTTGATCAATCACTCATTTTATCCTTTGAATGGAAACATCTTCATACATTAGGAATGTAACAAATCGGGTAAAGATGTCTCTTGAAATAGTCTTAGAATATAACTATTAATGTTTAATCCATTGAAAATCTATAATACTCATAATGGTGAATGTTGTATGGCATCGATAGCCAATTTACTAACATGCATAATTGAATTTGAATTTAGATTTTGTTCCATCTAACCTTGGATATAATATAACCAAAGGATTAATATCTTTTTCTAAATTATAAATAGAACCTAATATTATTGTGAGGAGGGACCCTTGTTAATTTGTTTTGATATTATGGGAATTAAGAATAGACATGAGCTAGTATTCTCCTTGAGTGTGCATTATATAAACAAATATGAAATCATTAAGAATAGGTACATCTGTTACTATGAAATTGACCTTGAGAGAGATTAGAATTCTCCAAGCCTTTCAATTTTTGTCAGCCTTGGTGCATCTAAAATAGGTTGGAAGGAATAAATCCTGAGTTGGGATATATAGCCTAACTATTAATTGAAGTTTGAAGGTAGCCAAAATAATGCTTGTTCTTAAATCGAGAATAAGGAGTCTATTGGACCTATCACTTAATCTAAGTACATACGAACATGCTTAATAGGGGCATCCTCAAGAATGTAAACATATTGTTCCTAGTCAAGAAGACATTTTGAATGGCCATTTTAGGACAACAAGACCTTAAAGTCAGAAAAGACCAAATGAAGAATGGAAATCCATATCATGTATAATGATCCTTTCATTAATGTGAACTTTATATATTTGTTTCAAATCCATGAATTCTTATGAATCTATAATTATAATATGAATCAATATATCATTAGAAAATATGTCTTTCTGATATTGGTGTACTGCACATTGTGTTGTATTACATTTTAATGATCTATCATTAGGATGCAAAAACAAGAGAAGGAAAATGATATTTTCATCAATGAATATAAACAGTCCCATGAAACTTATTATTTTGTGCATAGTGTATGTAGGGAAGAAGGGATCTCTATTTCTCGAGTTTGGTTCTAGATTATAAGTTATAGATAAACATCTTCTACTAAAAGCTTAAAGTAAAGAAGTGCAAGATAAATATTGGCAATAAGACTAAAATTTGACATGCTAACAAAAACCATTTCATTCTACCTCTCTACAAATGATATAGAGCAGTTTCTACAAAAAAAAAGAATAAAGTTAACTCATACCTTGTGCATCATTGGTAAATATTCACTCACAGGCTGGTACAATATACCATTGTTTCTCTGTCAAAAAAAGAAAAAGAATTAGGGTGAATAATGACTTCCTAAAATAATTTTAGCTTGATGTTACTTATTACAAAATCTATTGACTAAGCCATTGACATTTAATAAAGCTCCAACATCTGGTATCATATCTCCATTACTTCATTAGAAATATCGTAGTTTATTTTCTTCTTTATGCTTGAAGAAATCCCTTTCACTCCACAAAATGCATCATGTTGCACTCACCATTTTTTCAATTGCCTTGCAATTAGCTTTGGAGCCTTTTGAACTTGGTTTCAACCCCTTAATGTCCATTCCATGGTTACCAACATAGTATATTTCTTTCAACTTGACAAATTTAACGACTTGGGAAAATAATTAAACAAAAGCATCATATGGTTAGGAACCCATTGCAATTACATTTGAACATTGTCAAAAGTACTTCTACCATATGTTACTCCTTAATAATTTTGTGCCACTTGGGCTATTTACACATAATCTTTCATAACAGAGGGAAATGTAACTCTATAGATCTAACTAAATAAGACATCCAAGAATAAGACAAGACAACACAAGCAAGGTACAAAATTAATCCACACCTTTTCCAGGCACCTTCCACTGATTATGCCATCTGGAAAAAGTTTTGCCACACTTTTAACTACATCACACATCTAAACATGACACAAATGTTAATCAAAGGAGAGAAGCTTAAAATAGACCCTATTTATAATCAAGCTAAATATATGATCCATTAATATAACTATTGAAACATACTATTATTACCTGGTTACCCATGAAAGCCTTATCGAGGTCATCAACAATTGGTGACAAAGTGCCATCATAGTTTAGGAACACTATAATTTTTTTCCCTTTTGATTTAGATATCATCTCAGTGAAGCTACCAAGTGCCAAAGGATGGCGCACCTACATTTATGTATCAGATACAAAGAAAGGAAGTATGATTTGGAAGGACAAAAATCAATGAAAATGATGATTGCAATGTAATTTCCTATCTTAATTATTGATCAGTCATTTATCACCTTATGATATCAACTGGAGTTATTCTTGAACCTATTGGAACCTAAGGTACAATGAATCTACTTCATTTTAAGATAGCTCTGAGGGTCTTCTATGAAGGATGTGTTAGCACTTTTTCTTGTTGAATCACTATATAGCTTATTAAGCTTGACTCTCAGATTCCCAATTCCATATTCATACAGGGAAAAGGATAATTAAAAATGATATAATCCTTCTACACTTCGAGCTCCACAAACCTAGGTAGGTGTAACTTTAACAAATTACTGATTCTAAGTAAACCTAACAGTGGAAAAACTAATTCACTCTTGTCTTAAACTACAACAGTTGACAACACATCCTGCAAATGAACATCATTAACCTTATGCAGAGCTTAATAAGCCAAACCATGAACCTAACAAGAGCTATAATCAATGTAATAAGGACATTCATCCTTCTTCTTTTTATGGTACTAGACTTAGGAAGGATAACCTACTGATTCTCTCTTCAAGGAATCACCATAATGAATTGTATTTCTCAATACAATTAACTAGACATCTATGTTCTTAATAACATAAATAAAAGAATTTTTTTTTAATTGATTGATGATAAGAACTACTTGTCAAAATCTTGACCAGTGCCTAATCTTGGGAAAAGAGTCATAATGGAACATACATTCACAAAGAAAACAATTAATTAGAACACAAATAAAATCCCAGATAGAATGCCTTACAAACTATCCTCTCATTCTCACACCTTTGTCTCAAATTCTTGCACAAAACCCTAACCCTCTAGAACTATTTGCAAGATTTAATCCCTCCTTGAAAGAAACTCACAAATATTAACACAGTTACCTTATAACTAGTACATTTAAGATGTCTGAAAAATTAATCATACAAGAGCTGAAACATAAATGCAAAAAGACATCAAAGATTTGAAACAGGAAATTCCATTATATTTTATTAATAATCTTTTGATCCAATACATTCAAATAGACTGAAATTTTTTTGAAAACTAGATAAAATTGAAATGTTTCCCTCACATTTTTTATTTTACTATCCTTTACAATGTCTTGCTACTTATAATATATAGTCCGCATTAGTCATCTTGGAATCCTTAAGAATCAAGGATGCAACAAGCTTCAGATGACTAAGCTATAAGACAAAACACATGACCGACACATAAGAAAAAATAACAAGTGGATTGATAGCCACTTTTGTTACAAGATATTCAAATTAATTTGTCTTCTAACTGCCTGATCATTGTACTTGCTTTAAACTAGTTCAAAAATAACCAACTGAAATTTGTTGTCCTTGATCTTGTTGATGTATAATCTTTTACCTTTGCCTGTCTCATTCAAAATGCTAGGAAACATTGTCATTTGTTAATCTTTACACATTATTACCTTCTCCTTGATCAACTACATTATATCTATCCTTTCATGATGCGTACACCTCATCACTTGGCCAAGTGAAACTGATGACTTCATTCTTTTTTATGTTGATCTCATTCCAGCTGTAGACACCTAAATCTGATTAACACATCTAATCATATTTAGTGCCTTCTAGGACATATCAAATAAGTAATTAAGCATTATCTAATTGACCTATGTCATCCCCTAGCCCTAATTAATTCAATTAATTGGATATAGTCCTAATTAATTATTAAAAGCAACCAATAGCTTAATAATTAATTAAAACCCTTTTTCCTTATTATTGAATGAATATGTTATTTATGTAATTCAATTCATTAATATTCCCTTTAACCCCTAACCTAACCTATCCCAACCACTTGACCTTGAGTTCTAACTCAACCCAACCTCTTCACACATGCTAACCTAACCAATCCCAACCACCGAACCCTAAGTTAAAAATAATCCCAACCTCTTCACCCATCCTAATCCTAATCTTAATCTTAGTCCTAATCTTAATCCTAAACTCTCCCTAATGATGTCACATTCTTAATCTTTGGATTAGGAATTCAATCCTTCATCAAAGTCAACAATCTCAAGCCATGCTTATCCATAAGAATAAATATCCCTTACACCCTCATAAATTCCTCTTACACCCTCATAAATTCCTGTTACACCATCATAAATTCCTCTTACATCCCTCATTAAGGCTCTTACACCCTCTTTATGAGCCTTATCTTCTAGAGGCTTCTTGATCCATTTCCCTAAATGGTCACATTCCTCCCTACTTTCAACCCAATAATCTTGCGACAAGTGTCACAATTTGATACACTTGCAGAAGCACAATCCATGTGCTCTCTTCTAGTGGTATCCTGACCTCTCTTCAGCTTTGCATCTGAACCACTCATTTCTTTCCCCATTTCCTATAAATAGAAGGCTCATTCCTTCACATTTCATACATCTTTTGAAGTAATATCATAATGTCAGTTTTAGCTTAGATATTCCAATCTTGAAGAGTAAACTTATAATGCCAGTTTAGAAAACATACCTTTGAAGCTTGGAGCACATCTTGAGCACACATCCATAAGCATGAACACATCAAAATGGGAGCTTAGATTCAGTTTGAGGAGGTTTGCACTTCCTTGTTTCCTTATTGTTTAAGTTTTTCTTTTTTGGTTCAATCATGTATGTAGCTTGTTTATTTAGTTATAGAATGCTTTAATCTGATTATCGTCTTCCTTTACAACTAGATTTTCCTTGCTCACATTCTGGCACGCCCGGTGGGACCCACTTCACGGGTTCCTTTTCATTGTTTTGCTTGCAAACTAACCCTCTAAGATAATGTGTTTTTGTTGTTTGAGTATGTTTTGCAAGATCTTATTTTCTTTTGCAAGTTGAAAAAGGTCTATGGGTCAGCCATGTAGTTTGGTAAGAAAGCACATAATCTTTTGATTAAAAAATTCCCAATTCGCTTTTTGGTGTTTAAAAAGAAAACTGTATGTACTTACATCATTTCACACTTGGTTTTAGGTTTCAAAGTCAACAAAAGTCAACATTTCTTTTTTGGGCTTAAAATGAATATGCACAAAATCTCCAATGCTTTAAGGAAAATGAACAAATCAAACATCTGATTTTGGGTTTAAAACTGAACAATCAAATCACACATCTTATTTTTGGATCTTAAAATTGAACTAACTATCAAACACTTCGCTTTTTGGGTTTTCAAATTTGACAAAGCAATCACACATTTCCTCTTGGGTTTAAAAACTAAAAAACTCAAATGAACTCAATCTCAAATGCATAAAGACAAATTGAACAAGGCAAACAAAATCTCACTTTGGTGCTCATAAAAAGAACAAACTTGCGAGTTTTATTTTTGCACAAACCAGACATTGCTTAACTTATCAAGGGAATTAACCGTGTGTTTTGTGTCTCTGGTGCACTTGCACAAAATTTGTAGAGCGCAACCTCACTTCATGCATTATCCTCTCCCATTGGCTTTCGTGGTCATTGGTGCAAGAGAAAGGTGATTGTGACCATTTGATATTTTTTTGAATCTTCTTAGAGGGGCCTATCCAAAAGAAGCATGAGTCCTTCTAGAGAGCGACCTCAAACTTGTAAATCCTTTGACCGGTATAGAAATAAGGTGGACTTAAAGGTCTGTCTATATGCCTTCAAGCTTAGGCAGGTCGTGTTCAATGGTAGTCCAGACTGGGTGAACTCCCCAGCATATCGGCATGATTGAACTAGGCTCTTAAGTGAGTCACATCGTACAAACTGATTGTGGGGACACCACGAAAATACTAGCAAATCATAAATATAGAAACCTACCTAATCCATCCCTGAAATCTTGATAATCAACTGGGCAAGGAAGATAGTAACTTCCCTGAGATATTCACACATTCGTTCCATCCTGAGTGTTTAGAGTCAGCTAATATGACATCATAACTAGAGCCTTTTACTTGGTGATGGTCGTATTCTGATTATCTCTTGTGTGTGTGCCTACATATGTGGATAAAGGTTTTCAAGCTCACTGCATCCTTAAGGTAGACAGTGCTTGTATGTGTCTTCAATGTTATAAACCTTGTGCAAAACAATTCTCAAACATACACAAGTCTAGAAGTTTTGAAAGTCCTTTTTTGCCAAAGAGATTGACATTTTATGCTTCTTGCAAGGTTTCTTTGCCTCTTGCTAGATTTTTTTCTCCAAATCCTCAAGATCATCATTCATTCTGAAAAACAATCCAAGGCACACTTTTCATAGTCACTACCTCATCCTAACCAGTATTAGATTGAGCTCATGTCCTATTGCATCAAACCCAAGAAAGTGATGCCAAGCCTCCAAATATTTTCATCCTAGGTTCATAATTATGTCCTTACTCTCTTCCAACATCAGTTTCTTCTAGTGTCATCGGGTCCTTCTAGTAGATCTATCTCTTTCGATCCTCCATCCTTTCCATCTTCTTTCAAGTCAATCCTTCTTCCAATCCTAAGCTAAAGATGAATCCTAATTTGAAATTCAATCATCTATCTGTCTACATCTTTTCTTCCTATCCAACTCATCTGCATCATCATGTCACAACTCTTTTATGAGGAGTTTGGTCATACCACCCATTTTTGCACTTTATCCCATTTTGGTGATGATGATATGGTTGATCATGATGCATATATTGAAAATCTTTTCAAGCTCACACCTACATCCTATCCTAATGATGAAGGTCTTGTTGATCATGACACATATATTGAAATCCTTAGCAAGCTCACACCTGCATCCTATTCTGATGATGATGATATGGTTGATCATGATGCATACTTTGAAAATCTTAACAAGCTTGGTCCAAGCATCTCCCAAAATCCATTTATTCCTCTACACTACCCAATCATGCCACCATGCATACCCACTAGCACTCCTTATCATACCTTTGACAAGGGAAATCCTTCTTATCCTCCATCCACATCTCCTTCTT